>SHCU01000302.1:12371-23155 GCA_004307685.1 Ceratina australensis
TTTTTTTTTGCCGCGAGGTCTCATAAGTCTGGCACCCTTTACGAATCTCTTCTCGGTGTTTTTACTTAAGAACGTATCGACCAGCGATAAAAGCATCTTCGCTAGCGGCATCATATAGCTCGGACCCGAACTCGTTGGGAGAGACGGATAAACCATCAACAGCAGGAAGTTAGAGTGTACATGCAGTGTACATACATGGAATTCCATTTATAATAATCTATAGAATTAAAACAAGATCACCAAAAGTACATGCACAGGAGCACGGCGCATGATTAATGAATCATTTAGATTTATTCCTCTCACGTAAGTCTGCGCATATCACCTAATATCGCCTTTGTGTGCCTCTAACCTTGGAACTTAATTAATTTAACCGGCTTGATCGAATCATCGTGTTACATGCCAAGCCGACTAAAAATCATATTTTTGAAAACTTCATTTTCAGACATGATAGTGACTGATACTGCCAAAAGACAGTCCTGCTCCTAACAAAATAATTTACCTCCAACAGGGGTATGTGTTCAGGTAACGTGCGAATCTCTAAATGAATAAAACGACAGAAGATTCAATTCCATGTGATTAAAAATCAGGTGTACATAATATATATATCAGAAGTTAGAATGAATACAATGGACGTACAAGGCTCCCTGAGGGAAGCTTTGTATGAAACCCTGACCGGTGTTCTGTCTCCTCATACGGAAACCCGTCAGGCGGCTGAGCAAAGACTTCAAGCTTTAGAAGTTACAGAGGAATTTGGTATACATTTAACAGAGTTTGTAGTCGATCCAAATGGGCATTTGCCTATCAGGCAATTAGCTTCCGTGTTATTGAAGCAATACGTAGAAACCCATTGGTGTTCTGTTGCCGAGAAATTTAGACCTCCAGAGGTAAAATATACGATAAAGGAGAAAATCAAAGAATTACTGCCAATAGGACTTCGTGAAACGATTAGTAAGGTAATAAGAATATAATTATTAACCCCCTGCACTCGAGAAATTTTTACATAATTATTTGATGAATTTTTTACTTTTATATTTTTCTTTCATATCTTAAAAAGGAACATTCGTTCAATGAGTTCTGTATTGTTACTCTATATAGTATTTTATTAGGTGATTATAATGTAAAATTGCTATCAATATCTCGTTCTAGTTAAATTAGCATAAATATTATAATAATTAATTTTTTTTTAAATTAAAGTGGCGACCATGTGTCACCTCTCGATCGCAGAGGATTAAATATGATACACTTTTACTTTTACTTATCTTTATTACTTTTCTCTGTTCACATTAGGTACGATCAGCGGTAGCTTATGCGGTCTCAGCCATTGCACATTGGGATTGGCCTGAGAATTGGCCGGGTTTGTTCGATATTCTTGTAAATTGTTTAAGCGGAGAGAATGAATATGCGGTTCATGGGGCAATAAGAGTTCTAACAGAATTTACTTCTGATCTTACCGATGCGCAGCTGCCAAACGTTGGACCAGTGATTCTCCAGGAGATGTATAGAATATTTCAAAGTGAAAACGTGAGTAATCTTGATCTTTCCTCTAGCTAATTATTAGGAGATTGGCTCTGGTACATTTGATTTACTTTTCTAGAAATATTCAATTAGAACCCGCAGTCGTGCCGTTGAAATTTTTACGACGATCACGACGTTAGTCGCAGCGACTGGTCTGTATCAAAAAGGATTTGCGCAGCAGTACCTGCAACCTGTTATACCCATGTTTTGTGAAAAATTTGTTCAATGTTTGCGCGTGCCTGATGGCCCTACCAGCGACAGCGGTCTTAAGACAGACGTTATTAAAGCTATTAATTGTCTGGTTACGAAACTACCGAAATACGTATCGACGTTCTTACCCGAGATGCTGCCACCCATCTGGGAAACACTAACGCAAAGCGCGAAACTTTATCAGGAGGGATCCGTGAACGGAGGCGGCGATACGAATGAGTCGGAAGTCGATTCAGATGGTAAATTTCTCGTTAGATATCTAACTCTAAAATTGAAGACAGATGTTTTTGAATATGTTCTATGTCTTTTAGGTGAAATAATTAATTTCAATAATTTGATCATCGCGATCTTTGAATTTATCAATTCGATTGTCGATCACAAAAGGTTTTCGAATCTTTTGGACAGTTTGATGCACGAGGTCATGTATTATCTAATTATTTTTATGCAAATAACCGACGATCAAATCGAATTATGGACGACTAGCCCCAGTCAGTTCGTCGAGGAGGACGATGTGTTGCATTACAGCGTTCGAATTTCTGCTCAAGATCTACTATCAGTAAGAATTTATTAAAAACGGGAATAAAACAAACCATTTCATATTATCAATCTTGTACCTAGGCTCTGGTTAATTATTCCGAGGAAAAAGCGGTGAATACGCTTTGCGAAGTAGTGACGCGTCATATCGAAGCTACGAGTGCATTGCAAGCCACAGTTAACGAGAGCAAGGCCAATGAAACTTGCTGGAAATTAAGAGAATCTTCTATTTTAGCACTGAGCAAAGTAAAGGATACCGTAGTAGAGAAGCACCAAGCCGGAATGCTTCAATTCGACATAATTCGATTTTTAGATACTGTAGTCTTAGCTACTCTAAAAGACTTAGGTAAGATTCGATTATTTCTATGTACTACATGTGCTACATCTTCCTAAATTTTTAGGTGCACCGCCGTTACTTCTCGGTCGTTGTTTATGCGTTGGTGGAAAGTACGCGGAGATAATGCCGCCAGAAATGAGTTCGCGGTTTTTAGAAGCAACTATTAATGGTTTGCAAGAGAACCAGCTTACCTGTATCCGTATCAGCGCGGTGAAGGCGATTTACTGGTTTTGCAAAGCATCTACGGAGAACAACGATACGCTTGGCAGTATCATTAGGTCTCACTTGCCAAACATATTTCAAGGGGTATTTAATCTAGCGAATCAACCGTCCACAGAAATTCTAACTCTAGTTATTGAAACTCTACAAGTGCTAGTTTCGGTGAGGTTCAATTCACGATGTACATTCATATATATCAAAGATCAATCTACATGTACAAATGAACTTCACAGCTGGACAAAGCGTTCACCGCGTCGGTGGAAAATAAAATTTGTCCGTTGACTATTGCCGTATTCCTTAAATTCTACAGTGATCCCGTAATCTTAGATTTATGTCAAGACATATTCAAGAGTTTGACACAGAATCCTGATTGCATAGGACCGTTGCAAACGCGTTTGATACCGACATTGACTAGTATGATGGCCGTAACGTCGATGGATAAATTAAAGGACGGTAAGTATTCAACGAGGAATCATTGATCGAAGAAATGAAATTATTACCTGAAAACAGAGAGATGCCGGGATGTGGCGTTGGACGTTTTGCAAGTGTTGGTCCAGTATTCTCCCAAGCCATTGAGCAACGGCTTGATCGAAACCGCTTTCCCTGCCGCCTGCCAGTGCATCCTGAATTCGGAGGACAACGAAACATTGCAAAGCGGCGGCGAAGTGATACGAACATACTTAGCGGTAGCTGCACGGGAGGTGATCGCCCACCGGGACAACGACGGTCAAACGGGTTTGCAATACATACTCCAGATCGTCGCGCAGTTATTGAACCCACAGGTAAATTGACTACGTCCCGATGGATTAGATTCCGTCTTTTATTCTACTTCCTCCAGCACTGACGCTGCGATCATCTCGACGAATTTTGTGTACGATTTAACGAGGCCCTGCGCATTTGTAGTCGAGCGAGTTCACAGCGACTTTCGTCGGTGGATTGGTGACGACGTTGATCAGGAAAGTTGGTAGCACGTTGGGCGAGAATCTCGATCTGTTATTGAGGGCTGTGTTGAGTAAAATGCAACGCGCCGAAACCCTGACCGTCATGCAAAGCTTACTCATGATATATGCTCATCTAATAAATACGGAGTTCGATGCCGTCCTGAATTTTCTATCGACCGTCCCCGGACCCACGGGGGAGAGCGCTCTCGCTTTCGTTCTCACGGAATGGGTCAGCAGGCAGCACTTATTCTTCGGGAAATACGATCGGAAGGTCGCGACGGTGGCTCTTTGCAAGATCTTGGAGTATGGCGTCACTCACGGCGATAGTCGACTGGACGAGATCACAGTGAAAGGAGATCAAATATTCTCAGGTTCGTTTCTTGTAAATCTTCATTTTGCTTGTTTGCTTCGAGTCTCGTTTGTCTCTTCATTTTATTTATTTCAATCGGTACAAGATATCGATAAAATATTTATTTGAAAACAGCGAGTGACTAATTAAAATTCGAGAAATACGTAGGAAACGAAGGCGTGAGGACTAGGAGTAAAGCCGAATCACAGCCTTATCAGTGGACCACTATACCTGTTCTGGCCAAAATATTCAAGCTGATAATCAACGAATTGTCGAACGACATCGAAGCGGTCACCGCCGAACAAGAATCCGATGTTAGTATCATTTCTATCTTTCGTGATCGCAATGATCACGTGATGTCATTTTATTTAATTATGCGCAGGATTCTGACGACGATGACGCGAACGAGGAAAATGACGGTGAGAACGCTTACCTAGATCCCGGCTACGAAACTATGCTAAGTAAGTGCCAGTACACGTCCTTTCCCTTAACGTTCATCCGATCGTACAACGAATTAACATATTTTCGTTTCGCCGTTTACAGTGTTGGGAGATGAAACGAACGAAGCCGAGGACGAAGAGGATCCAGAGTTGTTGCAGGATTCTATTTATCATTTGAACCTTAGTCAATATTTGCGGGACTTTTTACTTCATTTTTCAACGCATCACTGCTTCCCGGCGTACGTTCAGCATCTGAATATCCCGGAACGTAAAGTCTTAAGCAGCCTGAACATCAACACGTTCATGTAACAAACGAACGGTTAAACAGATAATCGAATAGGCAGATGAACAGATACGTAAACCTTGTTATAATGAGATTTTCAAATTTCGTAATAAAATATGACAATTCTTCGTACATTTTTAAACGTGTTCGCGATACATTTCTACCCTTGTAGATTGCCTTTCTTCTTTTTTTTTACACCTTCCGAGCGATTCGGCGACTCGTGCGCGTGAAAGTTCTGTTACGAGCCAGCATCCTTATCTCTCCTCCTCTCTACTAGTGACACAGGCATCTGCACTCTATATCCTATATATGTATACGTGTACGTATGTATGTACATAATGCACTATCCTCGTGTTTACTGTACATATCTACAAAAGCGTACATCTTTTTTTATCTCCCTTGTCCACCATACAATCTCAGCTCGTGTAAAATAATCTACAAAACATTCAGACAAGAAATATTTACAATTGCGTTCGCGTAAACGCTGCCCGGCCGACGATACGAGCCGCGCCATGAGTAGCAGCGAGTCTAATTTGATTATCGTTTTCACAAACCCTCGGGAGTGAAGTGAAGAGAAGAAGATTATTGAACGAAACGAGGATCACGAGAGGAAGCACAACGGAAAGGAACACCGATGGGATACATTCGACTCAAACGGTCGTTACTGATAAAAGACCCATCAGTTTGCCGCCGGTACCGGGACCACTAGCTCCGCCAACCCTGTTCCCGTGGACCAACATCTCTTGAACGGTGGTAAAATCGTCCAAGGTATTCTTTTTACGAGCCATCTTTTTGTGACTCAACTCGACGATGTTCAACGGTTTCTTCGCGGTCTTATCGTCCCCGTGCTCGCACGCCAGAAGCTCGTTCGTCTGCTGCAGCTGCAACTGTTGCTGTTGCTGCTGTTGGAGTTGTAATTCCTGCTGCCTTTGCTTTCGCTCACGAGCACGCTCCAATTGCCGCTTGCGCTCCTCCTTAGTCCAATATCTGCCAACCTGAATCGCGGTACAAATAGAATAATACATATTCCTACGGGGATTATATCTTACTGCTAGAACCTGCATTTTACCTTTATTTCCGACATGGTATCGTCCTCGGTGCTGTGACCGGCCCGTTCCTCGGATATCTTGATCGCCCTGTTTCTTAACAGGCGGCTTCTGACCGGTCTCCGCGCGATGTATCTAGTTCCATCCGCCCTCCTCTTCACTTTCCATTCCATTTGAACCTCGTTCCCTTTCTCTTCCGGTGGTATCCACGAGGTACTCGAGGTACACACCTGCTGGCTACCGACGAATTGATATCGCGTTAAGTTCGGTGCTTGGAAATTACCGTGAGACTTTGATTTCTTCGCGGTCCCACTGCTAATCTCCCTGGACCCGGCGATGGAGTTCCTTCGGTCGAGAGCTTGTTTAAATAACTGTTGTTGGAGCAGCATCGTTTGTTGGAGGTTCGCCATGTTCGTATACATCGTTGCATCCGCGGGTAAACCAGTCGCATTCTGATCCCTGTTGAAATGATGCGAACTGGACCCTCTTTTATTCGAATGATTCCTGGTTTGTTTATTAGTAGTAGCGCAGCTGCAAGTAATTTTTTGCTGTTGCTGCTGCTGCTGCTGCTGTTGCTGTTGCAGCGTGGGCGTTTTCGGGGGACAGAGAACCAAAGTACTCTTATGGTGATCTTTTTCTCCTCGTTGCAATTCTAGCGTGAGAGGATTGCTGTTGCACGACTCGCCGGTGTTGTACGCACTCGAGCTATCCTTCTCCTCGCCGGAGCTATTACTCTTCGACGAACAGTACCACCTACTGCTCTGATGCTGGATGACCGCGTTCGGGGTGATGATCGTGGTAGCAGTGGTCGTCGCGGTGGTCATCGGTGGCGAGGTAGCGATCGTACACGGGCTGTGGGACCAATGGCGATGCTCGTACGGCGAGGAATAAATCGGCTCGCTGTCGGACTCCGGTATCGTCTCATAAATATGTTCCGTCTCGCTCCACACATGATTCGAATAAGCTTCGGCTAATTTTACGGGAGTCTGGCCTGGCGCGCAGCTATCCGGACTTCGCGTACACAAATTTTCCATCTTCTTCGTGCAGTCCTTCAACGTATCCTGCATCCACTGCTTGTGCGGCGAGGTGACGGTCTTCCCGCTGGACTTTTGCGATGTGTGAGAGGAACACGTCGAGGAGGAGGTGTTGGTGGTTGTGTGCCATGGCACCGGTGGCGGTGGCCTTAAAGTAGATCCGTTCTCTTCCGTGTCTTTGGTCCGTTCCTCTGTTTGCTGTTGCTGTCGGATCAGTTGTTCGATCAGGCTGTTTTGGTAGGAAGGTAGATGCTCCGGCGAGAGCAACGGCGAGCCCTGGACAGAGATCGTTACGTTCGGAAAAATGGCAAGATGTATCAATGAGATTCTGATAAGATCTGAGACGCTCACCCGTTGGCACACGCGTCTCTCCTCGTATTCGTCGTCCTTCGAGGGAAGAGAACGTTAATAGAATTTCGATACGTACAGGGTAAAATGAATTAATTCAACGGGTATTGGAAGCGTACCTGATAGAGGCATCGGCTGACGAGAATAGTGACGGCGTTCTTCGTTTCCGCGAATAGATTCTCCGTCTGTTCCTTGTTCGCCACGTCTTTCCCATTTACCTGGAACGAGAGCAACGATTCTCTTTCCGGAAAGTAACGTAAAATATTCTCCGGATTCGAGGGAATCGAGACGCGGTCGTTTTTCTATCCGATTTCCCCGAGTCCTCTCCTTTGTCCGCGATTACAAATCCGTCTAACGAGATTAGAAGGGTAGTAGGTTGGAAGGAATAGCGGAGACAGGACGCGTAATCGAATGAATCGCGGTATCACGGTCGCGTAATCCGTCGGGAGGGCTGCTGCTCCTGCTGCTTACCCTCAAGATCTGATCGCCTTCCCTTAATCGGCCGTCGCGCGCCGCCAAACTCTCCGGCACGATCTCCGAGATATACACTTCCGTGTCCGCGTCCTCGCTACCGGAACCGGAACTGTAGCAAACCGTCAGGCCCAGCTTCTCGGCGCTCCCCGCCTTTCGTAACGTCACCTCCTGTAAATCGCTAGGTAAAATAAAATGTCAAAACTAACAGTTTTATTCGGACCTCAAAATCGATGTCGTGAGCCAGGAAATCCTCGAAGCTGTCGTTCGGTTGCTCCTCGACCTCCTCCGTTTCGACGAGTCCAGCCCAATCGGTCTGCACAGCGGTCGACACCAAATTCGAGCAGGTCTGCGTCTCACGTTTGTTCCCGTGTTCAAGTAGTTCCTTCTCCTGCTCGACCGGACAGCTGTCTCTCCTCTGGCCGTGCTGCTGCTGCGGTCGCCGCAACACCTCCACGATGATCGGCTCCTGGGCCGATTGAAAGCAACGTACCGCGTCCTCGTGGCTCGAATTCGATACATCTTGACCGTTCACCTAGAACAAACCGTTGTACCGTTTAGCGGAAGAACCGATTCGCTTTGCTTTTTATCGGCGACGGACAGTAAGAGGAGTTTCTCTTTATATTAGTTACAATCAATAGGCGACGGGGTCAATTGCCGAAAGTGCAAAGGAAGCGAACGAGGGGAAATTTAAATGCGAGAAGCATAACCGGGGAAAAACGAGGAGGCGACTCGCTTTGCGCGGCAGACGGTTCTTGACGATTCTAGGACGAATTTTCTGTACGATCCATTAACGGAATTAGAGATATTCATTGCGTTCCTCTACCGATGCCGGCCCCCTCCTCGGCTGGTAACGAGAGTCGTTACGCTATTTACAGTTTCAAGCGGCAACGGGGCGGTCGTTTTACGCGAAATCAAGAGTGCTCCGAGGGGACCTCTCGTCACGGTGTTTCGCGAAACGCTCTCACGATTTTCCCTTTCTCTCCATTCTTTCTCTCTCTTTACCTGTCCCCGATTCCTCGGACGTTTCGCCTTATCGATTCTTCACGGTAATAAATTCCGTTCACCCGTTATTATCAGAACTCATGATCTATCCTATTGTCTGCCCTTTTCCTTTCACTTTTCCGCGTCATAGAAAGATCAGATTTTAGAAGTTTTTTTTTAGCGAATTTCCGCGCTGTACGCGTTTTACTTGTTTTGAAAAAAAAAGGATGACGCGTGGGTAACTTTGCGCGCAGCGGATAATCCCGGTGGCGAGTAATTGCCAGAGAAAAACAGAGAGGACCGTCAGGGGAATCGTTTGAGCAGAATAACTCGGTCCTGGCAATTTTTGAATCGATAGTCCTTCCAACCAGCCGATCGCCTGGTCCTTTCGTTCCATTAGTCGCGTTCGAGGGATGCCTTCGCCGGTTTTACGAAACCCCCTTTTTTTCCGGTTCGAGGAAGCGATCGACAGACGTCTCTGTTCTCTGTTTCGTCGAACGGATACCGTAATTTTAAACGAGCCGTCCGTCGATCAGTCGATCAACCGTTTCGCGTCTTGAGAAAGGTTGACGAGTTCGAATCGCCGAGCGCTTTTAAATTCATGCAAGTATTTACCCGTCGAAATTTGGCAACATGATTGAAAGAAACGTTTCTAAAAGGTGATTCGCGTGGTCAAAAGGGAAAGGAGGTGGAAGAAGAAGAAGAAGGATGAGACGACGGACGGGGGCAGTCGAGAGAAGGTAAAGAGGGCAAAGGTAAAGGGATAAGAGAAGTAGAAGGTAAGGTGAGGGCGCAGGGGCGGAGGCGTGGCCGGGGGTGAAGAGGGAAGAGGCGAACATTTCTGTCGGCAAAGCGCGGATTGTGAGGCGGAGGTGACGAGGGGGTGAGAGCAGGGAGAAGGAATCGCGTACAAGGAAGAAAAAAGGGAGCCGTCAAGCTGTCGCTCGCGTTCCGTAAACACGGAAGTCTGAAGTACTCGGGCTTTAAACACCGACGACTACCGAACGCCGACGACGACGACGACGACGGCGACGACGTCGATGACGACAGCCGCGATACGTTTCCCGACGACCCCAATTACCGTCGGGAAACGCGTGCTCGTTTTAATCTTTACGTGTCTCGGGCGACGCCTACGCGTTCCCCAATTTCCGCCGGCACGCGACCCCGATCCGTCTCGCTATTAACGACCCTTCTAAGTGGCAACTTCACCCTCCGCTCCCAGATATCGCCGGCCGTCTTACAACCAATAAAAAGTCTTGTTAAACCCGAAACGTCTCTCGTCTCCTTTGGAATTTACCTTCGACGGACAAGATATTATATCTCACTAATACCCGTCTCATTTTTTAGATTTATATTGGGTTTGCAACTAAGTAATTGCGGATTTTTTGTAGAAAATCAGAGACAATTTTTTCATGGAACTAAATAACTTTATTCTGTAATGTATTGCCCATTTTGATCAATGACCTTTTGCCATCTTTCAGGCAGCATCATAATCCCACGTTCATAAAACTTCTGGTTTTTAGTAGCAAAACACTGAATCAGGTACGATTTGACATCATCATCATTATTGAAATTTTTACCATTCAAGGAATATTGTAAAGATCGAAACAAAAAGTAATCAGATGGTGCAAAGTCAGTGCAAAACATCCCAACCAAGCTCCAATAATTTTTGCCGAGTGACCAAAGATGTGTGTGGCCTTGCATCGTCATGATGGAATACAACAGCTTCTCGATTTGTCAATTCGGGCCGCTTTTCTTCAAGTGCATTTTTTAATTTCGTTAGTTGTTCAATGTAGATATCAGAATTTATCGTTCGGTTGGATGGTAAGAATTCAAAGTAGACAATTCCTTTGTAATCCCACCAAACTGATAACAAAACCTTCTTTTGATGAATATCAGCTCTTGATGTTGTTTGAGTTGTTTCATCTGACCTGAGGCACGATCTNTATCGTTCGGTTGGATGGTAAGAATTCAAAGTAGACAATTCCTTTGTAATCCCACTTTGTATTCCTTTGTAATCCCATAACAAAACCTTCTTTTGATGAATATCAGCTCTTGATGTTGTTTGAGTTG
>SHCU01000302.1:42198-53777 GCA_004307685.1 Ceratina australensis
GGGGGGGGGGGGGGGGAATAGACGGGATTCCCCGGCACGGGGAGAGACAAGGAAAGGAGTAGGGGACCAAGTGGCAGGAACGTTATAAAACGGGGTGGGCGGAGGGGGGCAGGGGGTTGAAAAAAAGACACGCAGAGAGACCCGGACTGACTGGCGGAGCATTCGACGGCAACGTCAATAGACGCGGATCCGTATCGCCCGAACAATGTGCATTGCCGCTGGACAAGGGTTGAATGCGGCAACGGGTGGGTATAGGAAACCAGAAAATACCTAACCAACCGCGTTTCTCTACGCGGCCCCCTGCTATCCGCCACCCTCGCTGTTCTCGCCGTAAAAGAGAAAAATTAGGCTTCAATGCAACGCGCAACCTCCCTAATTGCATCTCCTCTTCGCGACCTCTCGCTCTCAACCAGACGCGATTCGATCCGAGTCGAGCGAGCGAGCGCGCGCGCGCCCCCGCGAATTTTCCCTCCGTCGAGGCCGCGAATCCAGACGCGCGATTTTTACGCGAAAAAATGACGGTACCAGGTACCACCGTCAGTGGCCCGGTTGGGCGCCGGAAAGAATCTGACGTTGAAACCGCGGGGGGGAGATCGCATCTCGTCCGAGTCGCTGATCCGCGGGGAAGTAATATCGCGGAAGGGAATCGGCGCGGAAGCTTTCAGAGATAGGGAAGTTGTTCGCAGTAACCCATATACACGTTTCGTATCCATCCGCTCGAGTCTCATCAACGCCCCGGGCGTTTCGGTCATCCCCGGCGACATAGTTGCGCGGATATATCCAGCGGCAGTATAATCGGAAATTGCTAGTGTCTTTCGCGTCCGAAGTCGTCGCTCGAAGGCGAAAGGAGAAACCGAACGAGCCGGGACAGGCCGGGGGAAAAACTGAAATGGAAATGAGAACGAGTAAAGGAGATGCCGGGGCCGAGGGGACCGGAGATCGACGTCGTCCCCGTGTTAAGGGTTAGGGAATGCGCGTCAGCGCGGCAAGAACATTGGGGAAACTGAAGGTAAATAGGAAAAATAAACGGGAGGAAACGGATGAGAAAGAAAAAGCGCTGGCGCCGTGCCGGTCCGCGAAGAAAAAGGAAACGCCGAAAGGGGAAACGCGCGAGGAACGGGCGAGTGTAAATACGAGTGGAAAGGCGAATTCGAATCGCGTCGGGTAGAGAGAACGAACGGAAAACCGAGAGACACCAAGCTACGGAGCGAGAAGGGAGGATGATATTCCGCCGACTACGACGGACAATAGATGCATCCATCGTCGGGATATATGCTCCACTTTCTCCCTGTGCCACTACTTGCCCTCTCTTTGTTCAGCGGTTTATTTCTCTCCCCTGCGAGGTCCTCGCATCCCACCTGGACACGCGGCCACAGCTCGACGATCCATAATTCGACCGATACGAATTTCCTGATACCGGGTTAACGATCCGTTAACTTGGCGAGGAACCAAGGCTCCGTGCCACGCGTTTCTTCTTTTTAACCTCTTAGGCACGACGCACAGTGCGGAGTTTTAGGGCAAAAATCAGGATATGGAAATATCGCTGTAAAATGATTATTTCCTTTATCAGACAAGCATTTTAAAATAAAAAATGTCATTAACAATGATATACTAACATTGTATATGCATAATGTAATTGTGCAATAACAAAGTATTAATGATTTTTTTTTGCATTTTCCGTTAGAAAGCGAAATTATGTCTTAGTATAGTATGTCTAGGGCATCTGAAATGAACAAACAATTTGTCACACTTAATTTATTAAAAAACACTACAAAAGTGTTCTTTTATTCGCGTTTAATATTTGTTGTATATTAAGCATAGAATTTTATAATAATAAAAGGCTCTTAGGAAGGTACATTTATTTTCTTTTATATTTGTTAAAAATAATCTGACTTGTCACCATTTTTCAACAATTTAAGTGAACACCATTGCAATACAAAACTTTAAACTATCACAAAAACTAAACGGCAAAAAACATCCTGAGATTTTGATGGATTTCGATAGAGTAATTCCTATACTTTAAGAATTTCATAGTTTCGTTTGCAGCTTCTCGCAACTCTTGATTTTACAAGGTTTTAAACAATCGAGCCTTTTTGTCCCTTTGCTTAAAAACTTAATACGAAAATTTCATACAATTTTAGGAGTACTATCAAGTCACCAAAATATAAATACGAATACTTTTAGCACACTTTTAAGCAATACATTAGATTTATACCTAAGTAAATACAGTTATGCCTGTAATATGGCATATATGCCTGTGGCATATAATGTAGCATATAATGTGGTATATAATGTGGCATATATGTCTATATGCCTGTAAGTGTCCACAAAGTACTAGTTCATGGATGTGAAATCATTAATTATTTTAATCTACCAATAAAATTCCTTTCTGAGGAGGTTCTAAAAGCCATAGAAGACATAAAGAGATAAGAAGAAATCGTTTAAACCACACGCGTAAATCAAATCGCCAAAATACAAATTCTGATTTATTTAAGATGCTTCTCCTTACGTCCGACCCGCTCATTTCAACGCATAGAGAAACTTGCACCAGCCAACATAATCGTAATTTTAAGGATATTAAGGATTATTTAATAACAGACAGTAAAGAGAGATCACGAGAATCTAGTGTTTCATCAGAAACTAGTTCTGCCATCGAAAGCGGATAATAATGTTTATGTTTTTATTATCTGTTCTTTTTAGTTATGTTCTGCATTAATTTATGTAAATTTGTTCAATTTGGGAGAGTTAGAGAATTATGCAAAACAAATTTATTTCTCCATAACAAATTTGTTAATTTGGTTAAAAATTTGTTAATTATATTTACACATTTTTTTTAAATTTTATTCTGTAGGAGGGTTTTCTCCCACTCATAAGTTTTCGAACGATGGGTGTTCAATTAACACAAATTATAAACTGTTGTAGATTATTTAATATGCGTGATACATCAACGAATGCCAAGGGCCAACTGTCGCAAGCCGCGTCCTTTCCGGCCGACGCTCAACGTTCATTCGACGTTCTTCTGTTTTTAACGAACGCTGTTTCCAACGGTTTCTTAAGCGTAAGGCGGCAATGCTGCCTTAAGTTGAAAGGTCATCCTTACAATATACCTTAAATGTCTGTTAATAAAGACCGAATTCTACACGTTAATAACAAAATCCTGATTTGTGTCCCAAATTTTGCATTTTGTCCGCACTGTGCAACACGCCACTATGATGGTTTTCGCGGATGTCGTCTCTGTGAGGAACACGCCACTATAGTGGATCAACGTGCATAACTAAATTATAATTTTAAGAATTACATTATGACAAATATATTAATATAATTTTAAGAAAAATTATAATTTACTCGTTAGAAACTTCACTCCAATCTACTCAGAGAACGGCATTGTCTCTTATTCATTGCATTTACGCAATTCGCGTTAAATTCTACCGTAGAGAAAAACAGGTCCGCGCAAAGTTCTGCCGTACCTAAGAGGTTAACCGTTAGCTTCTCCACGTTAAGAATCTTCGCAAGCTCGTCGCAACGCGCGTTTCGCGTAAAGGGTGTCGCGATTATCCGAGTTTATAAAGGGAGCCCCGCGCCCTTTCACGGACGGGCCTGTAGACGACGCAGCCGGGGGAATAAAACGGCCTCGATGTTCTTTTGCTACGAACGTGCGTGCGCGTACGTATAGTTCATTGTCGGTAGGAGGCGACGTTACATTCTTTTCTCGCGATCGAGCCTCGCACCCCTCTTGAAGCGTCGCGATCGAACTCGGGTAAGTTTCGACCGTGACGCGAGGTAACCGTTACAAAAGGATTTTTCCTCTATCTATTTCCGGGCCGATAAAGTACGGGGCACGGTGCGGACGTGAAATCGAGCGAGGGGCAAAAGGAAATAGAGAGCCCGAGTTGTTTGGACATCGGCCGGAGATAGAGACTCGGGGAAAACGATGAATGGACGGGCGATCGTGGAAACGCAGGGGTCGGGCGACGAGAGACGAACGATTCGCGCGTGTATACACGTAAATGGAGACAAGTCGACGCGACGCCGGCGCCAAGGCGCTTTGTGCGCGGAAAATAGCGCGGCCAGTGGGATGCGGTGCATTTTGAACCGGTCTCTCTGGACCACGGCTACAATATGCGTCCGCGATCAAAGAGCCAACCGTTCCCTCCTCTCAAGTAGCGTTCTGTTCCACGCTGTCGCGAATGCCGCGTACTCGAAAACCGAGCAACTTCGCTACGGCCGACGTTCTATTCTCCCGCGAGCACGCTGCCTCCACGGTGGCTCTATCCATCGGGTTTATCCACGGTTCACGTACGAAACGTGCCCGACGGACGCGTTAACGTTAAAACATCAAACGATTCGCATCGAATGATCGCGTGTCAAAGGGCATTTGCGCGTTTACGCGATTCTACATCGGGAGGCATAAACGCGCATCGTCGATCTGTTTTAATTACAGGAATTGTCATTGAAACGATCACTCGGCGACCGGGATGAATATTTCACACGGTTCACCGAGCATCGGTCGCGTTATTGTCGGCGAAATGGCAGGGGCACGGGCGAGAGCACGGGGAGTAGAGAGCGAGGTATCGAAAATTCGGATTAATTCGACGGGCCGCGTGAAAGATATCGAACGCGATCTCGTGTGCGGGAAGGGTGGAGAAAACGACGTGTCGTTTCTCGCTTCCTTTTGAAACGTTTCAAACGGCGATGCTATCTTTCATTTTTTCTCGGCTGGTCCCCGCCGAGGCAGCGGCGGCAGCGAGCCTCTTCTCGATGAATGCGCCACATTCAACGCGCACCAGCGGACACGGTCCGCTTTTCTGCGTTCCCTTCGACAACGCCTCTCGGTCGTTTCGCCGACCTCACGAGCTATCCACGCGAGGCTCACCCGTGAAAGCCGAGAAAATCGGCGAGAAACACCGGCAAACATTTTCGCTAACCTACCGATGCGCGCCGGGAAGAATTCAACTCGAATTCGATTGTGAACGTTTAACGTTCGGCGTACGGTCGGCGTGGAAATTGGATAACGCGCGGTGTGCCTACCGATGAAAACGCGTAGATGCATATCCTTTTTTATACAGACGGGGAGACGCGGTGGATATTTCGCAGGAGCGAAGGTCGCTGAATATTCCAAAGGATGCGCCAAAGGAGGGCAGGCAGACTGGCACCGCACCACCATCGACGTCGAATGAATATTCATTTCATGCGAACACCAACCTCGCGCACAGACAACCTCTCTCTCTCTATATATATCTTGTTCTCGTCTACACTCTAAAACCCGCGTACTTCAATCTCGCGTATTTCAAACGATATTTTAACAAACATTTTTTCAAACTGCTACGGATTGCCTAGATAACGAGAGAGGGAAATACGAAACATCTGTCGGCGATTAAATATCATTTCCAATAGGTACTTACGGATTCAGAGGATCGGATCGCGAGTTCTGTTTCCGAGATCGGGAAAGAAAACCGTGTACGTAAAATGAGGCGTGACGGACGAGGATAGGAAAAATCGTCGATGCGCGATATAATCGAGGACTGAGAATGGCTCGGGGAATAGCTTTGCGCTTCTCTCTTGTTCGGTCGCGCGCGCGGTCGGGGTTCTCTAGTTCCGTGGGAATATACGCGATAATGGGAATGCAGAGACGCTCGACGAAATTAATTTGACGCGATTCCGAGCCTGTCGGGCGCCCGGGGATGGGAACGGGAACGGGAACGGGAAGTAAACGAGGAAACGCGTGCAAATGTAGCGCGGGGAGGCGCACCGATTATGCACTTGTGCATTCGTTAAGCCCACTTTATTTAATGATTTCGTGTTCGAATATAGTTACTGAATAACCGGCTGCTCGCGATTCCCCGATGCTCGTAATACAACCGATAAATGCATCTGCGGGCCGCGCGGCTCGCCTGTCTTGCTCTTTTTGTATCGCACTTTATACCAATCGAATCGACCTATTTTCACGCCGCGAGACCGTTCGATTCCCTGAGAGGAAACTAACTCAGCTACGTATCGCGCTGTAACTTTTCAACTTTATCCTCTTTTACCGCTTCTTAAGTGTTCCTCGGGTAAAAGCAACCGCGCGATACCTCGCCCTTTCATTTACGCAGAAATTAACGACGAGCAATCGATCGTGGCTACGCGTACTTCTGCAATTCTCATTTTTTTTTCCCTTCTTTCTCCTCCTAAAAACCCCCCTGCTCCCTCTCCATTCATTCGTCCCAACAACGATTTCCTACGCCGCTCGACACGCATTATTATCGCTACTAAACGAGTTTTAGCGCACTAACGAGCTCCGAGCACGGCGTACCCATTTTCGATAAAACCGAACGCGGTTGCTTGCGAGATCGATATCCAGTTAACGATGTCTCCCACGGAACGAACGAGACGGCCAGGCAGAGGGAGAGAGACAGAGAGAGAGAGAGACCAAGAAAGGTAATTAATCGTAAGCTCGAATCGAATCAAAATGAATGCGCGCCACGGAATACTTATGATCAGACTGGGCTCGGGAGTAATCCGGGATAATAAAAACGAAATGTTCCTCGCGTTTTCCCCGGTTGATCACGAGGTTCGAAACGAATGTGGAACGCGTCGAGCGTAAAGGCGTGTTCGGAAAGCAAAATTCGAAATTACAGAACAGCGTCGTGGCCTAAATTAACCCCCGAGAAATCAGTAGGGCTTGTTCCAAAAATACCCCGGTTCAACGTGCCGATGTACAAATATCCATCGGGCATCGGATACCTATCCAAGGGTGGCGGGCAAAAAGAAAACGTGGCAAAGGGGTGAAATCCCGTAACCCGGATAGGTGTCGGCGCACAGAATGGTAACATTACCATACGCATCGCGCGGAGTCGTTACTTAGGGAGCGATTGGAATATTGGGCCATCGGAAATCGAAATGTACACAACGCGAAGAAAGAGTTCTGTGTTGCTGCCGGAGGGGAGGGGGCTCGATAGAGTGGATGAAACACGAAACTCGAGAAAGTGGCGAGGAAAATCTATGCTGCCTAACTTACGGTCACACGATACGCTCGCACGGCTTAAAAGTCACCCCTCCCTGTGTTTTCCCTCGTTTTGCCAGCTGTACGCACGAAGCCCACTTTTCGGGGAGTAACAGGAGAACCAGAACGAAAATCGTTTGACACCCACGGCCGTACGGGCAAAACAGAACGATCTGGAATGTTCTTTGGCTGAATTGTATATTTCATTTTCTCTGTTAGAATAGCGATTGAAGGAGATCAGATGAAGAGACCCAATGAGATGATTCTTGCAAAAGAAATTTCTCAATGTGATCGCGTTTCTTTCATTCTATCTATCTCACCGTCAAAGTTAACACTAGAAAGACTGAAACTTAGTATATACCTATATTGCCGAAAAACAGTCAAAATGACTTCATTGTGAAAGAATAATGAAGGTGTAAAGAATTTTATTTAAAATCAATTTTTAATATTTTCTTATAATATTTACGGTTATTAAACAGATTATTAGCAAATATTAACAATACAAAAAATTTCTAAGAAATTGTATCATTATATACATAATTCTTTTTCTAATTGAAACTAAAAAGCAGTCAAAATGACTTCCTTAGGCAACCTAGTATTAATTGATCGGGATCATTTGCATGAGGGACTAACGATGAAATTGAATAACAAAAAGGTGAAACGTATAGAGGATAATGGTCACCTCGTTACCCGAAATAATATTTTTAAATGCAATTGCATATTTAATTTCGCCCGTTTGTTACGATTAGCTGAACCGAGAGCATTTGCAAGGACGGACAACGGGTCGGGAGTTAGCCGATCCAATACCCATCGGCGATTTCGAAATTACGCGATTAATATCCGTGATCGGAAGCCGGTGGTGCCGGCGGTCGTTTAATTAAAACGTCCCGACGAACTTACGATGGAAACAGTGTTATTACCGTGCGATACCGCGTGCATACACTTGCCCGCGCGCCTGTATAACTCGCGCGCGCGTGTCCAACGCGGATCGATAAAACTACACGTACCTACGGTCAAACTGCATCCTGTATCAATTTATCGAGTAACGACTATGTTTACACGGCGTGCTGTAAACATCGGTACGGAAAGCCGCGAAGCGAAAAGAGTGGATACTCGATGAACGCGTTTGGCCAACCCGCCGCCCCGAGTTCCACGCTGATCCGAGTCTGCGTACACATACATTTCCTCTATTATTTTATCCGTTTCCGAATCATCCGATTCTCGTCCAAATATTTTTATCGCTGCGTAATTAAACATAGTTTAAAACGAGGAAACATTCTGTAGAGACAAGCAACGAGGAGAGTTTGATTGTAGGTACAACGTAAATTGTCTGGTGTTAATATGCAGCTACGAATGATTGACGGACAGTCCGGGAAGAGGGTCGTTATCCGAAAATCGCGGCGGGATCTGTCGATACTGTCAGGTAGAATCGGACGATGTTGGGGAACGCGAAGACAGGGAGAGGCCGATAAGAGAAAGAGGACGGTGTCAGGAGACGAAGAAGCAATGCGTACGAAGTGGCGGACCGCGTGGGGGCCAGGAGAAGTAGGGAGAAGAAAGGGAAAAGGGGGAAAACAACGGTGACGAGCAGGAGGAGTAAGTACCGAGGAACTCCCGAGATTCCGGCTTTATTGGCGCAAATGGCAATTATCTCGAGTGCGGGGAGTGTTCGAAGAAAAGAATTAAAATATTTCCATCGTCCCCAGCTGTCAAGTAATTTTTGCATCTCTCCTGCTCTCCGCTCTTCGCCCCTCCGTCCCCGTGCTACCCGTAACGAACACTTTACGCGTTTCATCGACGCGATCGCATCGTTACAAGACAGCGCCGGGACGAACGAGCTAATTGGAAATCTCGCGACTTCCCGACACCGCTACGCGATCGCGCTGGATCCGCGTCCCCGTAAACTGTAAACGCAATTTCACTTCTCTTTCCTTTCGCATTTCCATGCCTCTCTAACCGATACCGGACGCACGAACCCTTTATATCGTACATAAAGGGGAGCGTAACGAGTTCGAATGTTAATAAAGTTGCCGATCCAACTAAGGCAAAGATTAAACTCACTTAGTTAGCTACCACGATCTATACCGAGCCAACAACGGACCGATCAACTACCGGCAATGTCTACAGTCCGAGCCAGGTCTTAATGTTCAAAGTTGAAGTTGGAAAATTACCTGCAACTTCCGAGGAATAAATCGTGTACTTTAACAACTCGTGGCATCGCGTCATACGCAATTAAATTACGTTCAGATGGCGAGCAACAAGCTCAACGGATACTAGCCGAGCGTTACCATCGCAATTTGCTCGGCCCGATCCGGCGCACGCAGATTTTATCGTCGCGTGCTTTTTGCTTTTCTTACAGAAGGGCCTGTTCCGCCATTATCCAGCGCAGCTTGAGTGCCCACGCTCGAAATCGCGCGACGACATTTTCGCGACACCCCGAGGCGTGCTTCAACGACGCGCCGTTATTTCACGCTTACAAACTTAAACGGTCCTTTTTACCGCTCCGTAATCACCCTTCAACTAGCTGATATCCTCCCCGTTCCAAACTATATACAACCCCCTATGCGCATTGTGTCCCACCCTCGCGTTCGTATTTATGTATTTATGTACGAAATTATATACGAATCTTCTCGGCACTGAAATTCCTTTCGATTCGACGGAACCTGGTTTTCGACCTGGTCCGTTTGGTAAACAGAGGGACAGGAAGATCCATCCCCTAGATCGCATCGCGAGTGCTAAAATTAAACGGAACAAATATATACATGTATATATGTACACATATACGGGAACGTGGATAACCGACGACCGTCAGTAAACTTATGTACATACCTTGGCCCTTGGCCCTTAGTTTCTTGGAAATTTTCTTTTATCGCTTTGTTTATCTGACGCGAACTTGTTCCTCAAGTTCGAACACGATAAGAGCGAGACGACGCAGGTGCTCCGGACGATATGCTTCCGAAACGTGCCGTACATATGTACGACCTCATCTAAATGCTGTCACACATACATATACCCATGTACATCCGAAAGGCTGACTAATTAAGCGTAAACCTTTTCATAATCCCTCAATTACGTACGGCTATGCGCTGGGAACGGAAAATAATGAAGGTGTTGATCGACAACGAGGTTGTTCAACCTCGTTCACGGAGAAAGAAAGATCTCATTCGCAAATACTGAATCTTGCACGACGGCGGGTTCTCCGCGTTTCTGGGTCTTCTCTCAAACCGATTTTTTAATTAAGAAACATTTTTTGAAAAAAGACACGGCTCCCTTTGTTCATCCCCGGTCAGCGACAAACAACGAGAGTTCGTTATCGCTACCCGAGGCACCGAGGATCGTATTCGATATTCTTTGTACGTGCTTACATTCCACGTCGAATCCGAAACAGCATTCGAGGAAACTGTACGCTACGCGGAACGTGTATTTGCACAGGTTTATATACCGCAGATGAGTGCGGAACAACAATAGAATCTTAAAATCCGGCTGAAAACTTCTCGTGGCGGGCGTACACGCAGAATGTTTATGTTCGTTACGAGACTACGGGGTCATCGACGAAGTTCATAACAACACGTTACAAGATACTTGAAGCGGGACCGGCACGCGATTCGATACATGCGAAATAACGTTGAAGTCGATGTGTGTCTTACCTTGAGAATCACAAAATCCATGTCTAGAAGCGGATGTTAATGAACCGGCGAAGTGTGCCAATGACGTTTCTCAAGTGCAGATGCGGTACGGGTGATCGGTACGGGTTAAGGATGAGGGCCGATGAACGAGCGAGACGAAAGTAATCGCGCCGGCCAACTTCCCACTCAACACTTTTCCTCACTTGTTCGCGGCAACAATCGGCGGGTAAATAATCGCATTCACACGCGGCGCGTTGTGGCTAGATCATACTCGCTCCGATGATCTAGCATCGTCGCCGTGCACGCTTCCTCCTCGCGTACCGGATTCACGGCTATGTACGAAAAGCGATGCGTGGAGTAAATATTCGCGTTGACGGTAGGCGAGAAATTCACTGCCGGATGCGACGAGGCGACGAAAACGAGGCAGGCGAGAAAGGCGAAGCGAGACGAGGCGAGTTCCAGGCCGCGTCGCAACGCGCGAGAAAAATACTAGTCAGCCAACACGCGTGCCGGCTCGGCGTCGACTGAATTCAACGGCAGCCGCGCGGCGACCGCCACGAGTGGGAGGCGTGTCTCGAGTGCGCGATAGAACGAAATCGAGCTATCGCTGCCTGCCCGGAGAAAGGATAGAGAAAGCGGACGAAGAGGAAAGATAGTTTTCTGCGGCGCGCGACCGAGACGCGGGGGAGAAAAAAAAATGCATAGAGAGAGAAGGACGAAGCGTAACCGGCCGTCGAAGTCGGACGACCGTAGTCGCGTTGGTTGCAACTGTTGGGAGTTGAACGCCGCGGAGAAGAGTAGCGAGTGAAGTGAGGCGCGAGGAGAGAAGAGAAATGGTTTCAGGAGAAACGGACGCGACAGGATTGAACGGAACGGAATGGAATGGAATGGAATGGAATGGGATGGGATGGAATGGAACGAGAACACGCGTACTTTCGTGTGTACGTGCTACCTTGACTCGCCGAGTCAGA
>SHCU01000302.1:53798-83309 GCA_004307685.1 Ceratina australensis
ATGGAATGGAATGGGATGGAATGGAACGAGAACACGCGTACTTTCGTGTGTACGTGCTACCTTGACTCGCCGAGTCAGAGACGGACGAGTGACACAAAGAGCAAAAGAGAGCTACACAAATGCTGATTATCCGAAAGTACCGTTTGCAATGGTACGCTCCTTCGCGATAGCTGTGGCATGCGCGAGCAGCGATAACTTCTCCCTCTCGCCTGTGCCGATAGCTATCGCGTTCCCTGCTTCGCGTTACTTCGAACACTTTCCGTCCTATCGAATCTATCTCGCGCCGCGTCTCTCCTCGTTGACAAACGAACGTTCATTTAAAAGGAAAAGATTTTTAAAGCATTGTCGATCGGTTGCGCCGGCAACGAAACAAATTGGTTGTCCGTAGGTAAGGACAATCCGGTAAAAATTCATAATCACGATCTTAACAAGAAAAGTTGTGTAAAGAGCGACTGAAAAGTTGCCAAGTTCCCAGCGGCGCACCGTCTCGTTTGTAATCCCAACTCTCCAACCCTTCTCTTCCCTCCCCTTCGCGCGATCCACTCGAAGCCTACTTATAATTATCAAAGTTAATTTGCGAAACGTAATTTAATTGGCCAGTTCTTGAAGGTTCTTTAAAGTTTGAGTTTCGTTGAGCCGGGCTTCGCCTCGATTTGTTCCGGAGCAAACAATACGTTTGCTTAGAGACCCGATAACCAAACGTTCCGATTAAAACTGAGCGATCAACGCGGCCGCGTTCAGTTCTATTGTAATTCGCTACGTATTATTAATTAAAAAGGCCAGCGCCCGCCCGGAGGTACAATGATATCGAAAAAAAGGTACTGTCTCATTACCTGGGAACCGCGAACGGATGCTCGTAGCATGCATGCACGACAGGGTTAAAGACAGGACAAAAGCGACAGTGAGACGTCGCCTGTATCCTGAGACTTCACCGCATCCTGAAATGAAAGAAAGCGAATCCCGCGTGAGGAAGAACCTTTTAATTACGCGGTCTATGATACGCCCGGCTATTTTTCCTTTTCCCTTTCACCATTCGTTATTGTCGTACCTTACTCGTCTGGCCTTCTATTTTGTAACATTCGGCTGACAGAAATCAATCGCACGTTACACGTGTTACTCAGTCATGCGATACGCGTAATTTGACGAGTGATTTTTATTTTATTATTTTCCAAACGGTTCCAAAATATACTCGCGTTTTATTAGATTTAACCCTTTGCACTCGAGAGGTGACTGAGAGTCACCATCTGTTTTATAAAATAATTGTTATATAGGTAAATAATTACTGCTTCAATATATGATTGATCGAATTAAACTTAATTATTATAAAATTCACGTATACATTAATTTAAGAAATGCAGAAACAAAAACTTATTAATCATTTTTCATACATTAATTTTCACGTAAGAAATTCACGAAATATTTGTGGAAAAATTCTTCGAGTGCAAAGGGTTAATTGCAAATCGATAAGATCGCAGCTGCGAATTGTATTAAGAATCAACAGAGTTCAGTGAGATTTTTCTATTAACATCTGTACATTTGTTCGAAAGATACATGGTAAATGAAATACGTTAATTGAGATCGCGTGCTCTTTGTTCTTTTCTTCCCCCGCGATTTCGGGATAACAAACGCGTGGTTTCTTTAACCGATACGCGAAGACACAAGGGAAAATGGCAGTGGCATTGAAAATCCTTATAATTCAAACGTTTCGCGAATAACGTCGGCCGTTCGCTTTCATTGAGAGCGTGCGTGCGCGAGCAAGAATGCGTGAGCGTGTTCCGTCTGTTCGGCGAGTACGGATGACAGCGACAGAGACGAGGATGAGAGAAAGAGAACTGATGTTCATCGACGGGGATTGAAAGTGTGCAGAGAGCGTGGGCAAGCCTCTGGTACGAGGGACACACGTGCAAGTACTTACACATCTGCCTTCCGCGGTCTCAATAAGCGTCGAGCCGGGAGAATAAATTAACGAGGTGTTTGTCCGCGATCACCAGCCCCGGGTTGGATTAAAAATCGTCCTGCCTTTTAATAATTACGAATACGTTAAATGAGCCACGCGTTCCGACGCTCGAGCTTTTTGATAATGTTATTTACGGCTGTGAACGCACCCGTCGAACAATCCGCGTAAATCGTTTCTCTAACAATGCGCTATTTCGTAATGAATAAGTTACGAGCAAGTCGACCTGAAAGCGAGGATCCGCGCTGAAAGATTAATAGGTGTCCATTTATGGTCAATGAATGAAAGACCGCGTCAATAACTTTCATCGTTTTATTCGACGTATATATTAATTAAAACGTAGGGCGGAAACGCATAATACTCAGATGTACGTATATATTGTTTCGAACGATATATATTCAACTTAACGGTAAGCATCAACGGAATCGTACAAGATAGAAAATCTTCGTAACAGTTTAAAGATTCATCGCGCTTTCGAACAGCTCCAACATTCTTTTCATTTCCTTGCTGAAATTTACGAAATTTTGACATGATAGCATAGAACTTATATATCTTTTAGTAATGATAATACGTCTTGGTACTTGCATTTGCTCTGCTAATTTGTACACAGGGCCCATTGATTTCGACAGCTCCTCGCATTTGGCCATTAATTGGTACATCGATTTAATATTATGATCGACCGCATCGCACGTTTTGCAAACCGCGTCCCTGTACGTTTCTAAACAACCGACAGTGAGCGCAGACGCCTGAAAAGTATCATTCATTGCCGAAAACTCGTCGAGGATCAATTCTAGTTTTTAAAACAAATCATATTTTACACTGTGTAATATCGCAGCCAAATTTTCCGTCAACGCGTCGACCGAGGTGGCCACTTTCCTCGCTTCCATCTCTAGCTCGTTCAAAACGTTGTGATCGAGAAGTGGCACCTGGGGCGTCAGCGCTTGCCGGTACAAGCAGGGGGTAGAGCTACGGGAGCCCGGGAAAGAAGGAGTCTCCCCTTTCTTCGTTACAGGACTCGAGAGTTTGATTTTATTTTCTAAATCCTCCGCGACAAACAATACCATGTCGCCGTCCTGCATCACGGTCCCCTCGAGTTGCAAATATCCCATCGCTTTGTGATAACTCGGGGCATCCGTCACGTCCTCGTCCTCGATCGGACTCGTTTCCCTATTTCTCAGATTCAACTGATCCGGCCTCCCGCCAATCCCGTTCATCTTTTCCAAGCTACCATCCAAAAATTTCGTTCCGTCTATATCTGGGGAATCGATCAGTGATCTTAGCTCCGAAACGGGCGGAGACGATTGCGAATCGAACGATATTTCTGAATAAGATGCCGTCATCTCGTGTAGCTGAAATCGTTATTGTTAACGCGTCTAATGTCCGCACGAGATTCGTTGACATGTTTTAACTGCACGTTTCAAGAATGTAACAATAAAGATAATCATCCTACGGGGTCACACTAAGTCTAACCTTACTCTGTCTTCATCGTAGTCGATAGCTGGATTCTTATCGCCGCGCATTCCCGTCGCCTGTTTCGGATACGTTTCTCCTTCCTCTGGCTCCATAGTTAGCGAATGATCTATTCCTTTTTTTATAGTTGAACACCGAAAACACGCGTTTCCTTCGGTACGCAAAACCCCGCGATGAATTATCGATCCTCTAACTACGTTCTCAACGTCGAAAGAGACTTCTGTTTTCATACGCTAGTGAACTCGGTGAATTCTATATAGATAGTATCGCTGCAGAGACCGTTGTATTTATGTACATACATTTATTAATGTTAAATCACTTAAATATTTATGTAAATGGGTGATAATCCTCCTCTTCTCTTTAACGAAATCCTTACTTCGAGTTGAAATGGTTGCATGTCAATAAGATACAGATGTTTGTAACCTCAGTACCGGTATAGAGATCTATCAAACATTATGATATCAATTATAAGAACGTTGTTACTCTGTATTCTCATCGATATCAAGTTTGCGTGCTCGCAAAATGATTTTTTTGACGAGGAATTAATGCTAAAACCGCTACCAAGCAATCACGTTTATGCGTATTTCCAATTCACCACTGTGTGGGAGGCAACGAAAGATAAGAATACTTGTAAGTTATAGATTATTTCAAATATCCGAGGATGTGAAGGATAATTTATCTAAAATTATATATGTTATCGCAGTCGAACATTCTCACTTGTTTCCAAGAGGTCTCGGCGAGATCATAAGTCGTCACAATATAGATGAGTTACATCTTACGTTGACAAAAGGATTGTGGAATTACCAAAAATGGGGATACCCTTACCACGATGCTGGTCCTGGTGCTGAGATATCAGCTTGGTTCAATAGGGATGTTACAAAGTAAGAAACTCATGTCCATTGTAAAATAGTATTCAAGAAAGTAACTTTATTTCTTACCGCAGCGTCGACGACGAATGGAAAGGATTGACAAACGCGTTAGCAGGCCTATTCTGTGCATCGTTAAATTTTGTTAATCCATCGAATAGTTTATCTCCAGAATTTTCATTCCGTCCTACCGGTGTAGTAGAGCACAATGTTAATTCTAGTCGCTTGCGGTACTCTTCGTTACCGAGAGAAATAGTCTGTACCGAGAACTTAACTCCATTTAAAAAACTGTTACCATGTAACTCTAAGGTATGCATAGGAGGCAGGATCACTATTTCTTTTCTACGAGCGTTATTAACTCATTGAATCTCCATAGAAAGGCTTGGCGACTTTATTGAACTCTGCTTATATTCATGACACGAATTATCATTCGATCGGAGTGCATTTTCGAGTTATATGCTCGAACGCGATTTGTACTAAAACGTCAATGGAGTTGCGACAGTCCGTCTCACTGATATATGATACCGTAACAGATACATCGCAGGTAAATTTATGACGAAATGTTCTAACGTTTCTTAGCACTGGTCAGACTTTTTCCACAGGATTGGTCGATTCGCAAGTTTTTTGGATTGGGTATCAAAGCAGCGTGTCCTCTGGCTACATTAAGTAACGTGTACATCGACATATCTAATAATAATACTAATCAGGTCTACGAATTGGTACCTCCGCCTAGTGCTAAGATCGTCAGCCTTCGAGGAGGACAATTGAATGAGCTAGCAATCTACGATATTAGATCTCATTCTGCCAAAGGAATATTCAATATCGGTGTCGTACACCGCGGTAGTCAGAAAGCTAGTCTGAATTATCCTTCCATTTTATTTGCAAATAGATATATCATCGGTTCGTATAATTATAAAAAATAACGGTAGTACTTTAGGAAGTGGTTTCAAATACATTGTTTCGTACAGGGTATGGACAAGAGAGAGGTAGTTTAGTTACAAAGATTTACAATAACTACTGGCAGGCGCTCGACATCGTTCTCTTAGAAAACATCCCGTGGTATTTGCCGGTGTACTTACATACTGTTAGAATAACTTGCGGAATGAAAACTATAGTACCATGTAAGTGGCTGCGTTCAGATTATTGCGGCATAGATGCACATTGGATCTTTATTCAATCTTCGAATTGCAGTGGCGCAACGTTATCTGCCAGGCAGAGAAAGGAAAAGTCCTTATTACCTGGAATTCATTTTGCGTTTACCTCCGCAATCTGTAGTCAAGTTTTCAATAGATATGGACTATTCGTTTCTCAAGTGGCAGGAATATCCGCCCGATGCTAATCATGGATTTTACATGGGTCCTGCTGTAATCACTGCGTTACTTCCAACTGCAAGAAATTATACCGCATTACCACTTGATGGGAGTACTATAACGTCAAGGTTGAGGATAATTGACAGTTTATTAATGAGAGTGCGATTTGGATGCATTTTGACAAGATTATATTTCAATTTCTAGCTTCAATGCTTCCCGAGAGGGATACTTGGCGCAACTGAGAACCGAATCTTTGCTGATCGTTTTGCCTACACCAGACTTCAGCATGCCATTTAACGTGATATGTTTAGCTTGTACGGCCGTCGCTTTGGCGTTCGGCCCTCTGCATAATATCACGACGAAGAGACTAGGTTTGAAACGCGTCGAAATGGATTGGAAAGAGAAACTAGTTGCATTCGTATTAAAGAAAGTATCTAGATCGAAGGAGAAAAAAGAATAAACGACTTTCCTACTTGTTTGTATTTTTTCATTTGAATAAAAATCATTTTTAGAAATGAGTGACACGAGATCGATTACGAAACATATCCATTTTTCTTTTTATTTTGTTTGTTTACTGTTGCATTTTGCAGTAATACATCATATATAAAACTTTGTATATTTCCTTGTGTTTTATGGAAAACATTATTCAGAGCAAAACTGGCCTAAGTCACATTCATCCCAAACTTAAAATGAATTGAATGTTAAGTTATTAATGTTCACCAAATAATAATATACGGATATAAGAAGATCCATTGTCGCTGAGTGAACTCGGTTATTAAAAATGTGAATTAGTTCGCGTTCTGCTCCGAGGATCTCGTAATTTAACATATTCCCATTTGAAACGTACTTTGATCCAGTTTGAATCACGTAATCAATGAGACCTTTTTTTCTCATATTTGATCAAAGTAACATTATTTAAACAACACTCTAATGATACAGAGGAAAAACGATAAATACTAGAACAAATTTAATAATGCTTACGAGTCTGATATCGAGCAATGAAATTACTAATTAAATTTTAAGGTGTTGATCTAACGATTGGAGATAAACTCGTACACGCGTTTAATATCGTGCCTGTTTTTATATTATACAGGTTGTCCCGGCCTATGCTAAAAGTCTCGCTTGATAACCATTCGTGTCTCGAGTCAGGCGAATATATATGAAACTTATTCGATGATAGTTTTTGCAACAATGAGTCCGTAACAGTATCAGTCATACAGTTAGATGGAGGTTTATTCTCGTTCGAAGATATGGGAGCGAGTGTAGCAGTGTCTTCTTCGTCCGAAGAGCAAAGATCGATCAACGCGATCGCTTTCGTCGTTCCCTCTTTAATCGATTTAACCATATTCGTGTTACTTTCACCATAAAACCGTTTACCATTAATAAGAGTTAATAATGGTGCTTCATTGTTAAGTACCTCCTTGTCATTCTCCATCCTACCCGCCTTACGTTTCAACGAGATCTTCGATCCTGGTTTCTTCCTCGTCGGAGTTATTGATTGCTTATTATCAACGTTTTCAACAAGGCACCGATGTTTTATGGATTCTGTTTGGAGATCGTTCACTTCTTCTGAAGTAACTCGCGACAGAAGAACACTGACGGGTCGGCATACAACGTACAATAATTGCGATTCTATGCTCAACACTGAAAGGAATAAACAGCTTATCATAAACGAAAAAATCATGTTTCATTTAGAAACGAGATACTTACTTGGTTTTCGCTTAACAGAATTTACAAATTGATACTGATGCACATAACTTCTCGGATCCTTTTCGCGATAAGTGACAATCCATCTACTGTTGTCCATTTCTGCTTCCAACCATTTCGGTTTAGACGCGCTAGTTAAAACTGGAGCAATGAGATGTCTTTCGATTCTTTCCAGCCTTTCGTTTTGAGTCTCCTCCGTCATTGCCTTCGAATTTTTAGCTAGCAGCAGTCCAGCTGGAGAGGAAAATGGGATAGCCGAACATCTCGCGAAGTTTATAGATCCACGAACACGGCGCGAGCTACGTTTAATGCTGTCGAGATTAACAGAATCGTTGACGATCTCAACTGGTTTCGATTCTGGTTCAGATGTCGCCGACAAACGTAAATCAAAATATTTTAAAAACTGATCTTGTTTCAACTCGGGCACAACGATCGACATATCTGGCGTTATGGGCCGCGTAGTTTCTCCATCGTGTTTTCGTACATAACAGATGCGTTCGTGTTCCTATAAAATATTTGATCAGTTCTCGCGATCTCTAGAAATTCCGCTTAAACATACTTTCATCTTGTCTATGCCTACGAGTTCGGCATCACAATTATCGCATAAATAAATGTCCTCCATTTGTGGCTGCACCATCATAACGGAACGCTCCTGTTGTCGAGTCTTGTGAGAGGAAGTCACACTGTTACAGGCTAGCAACTTCTTGCGCATATTCTCGAACCTTTTGTCATAATCCTACAATCAAAATGCATGAATCTTTATACTTTCTCCTACGCACACAATGCGTTTCATTTTATTATACCATGTTCTCGTTACGAAATGTAACTAATAGCTTTCCGGTATTCTTTTGATACAGACTCGTTGTAGAATCCCAATTATTAACATATTCTAAATCCTCTTTTGGATATTTTGCTAGGTATGAACAAAAGCGTAACAGATACTCGCTCCTGTGGTACGTGTAACATCTAAACACCAATTTTTTTAAATTGGTCATCCAGGTCTGGAATATGTAATACATGATTTAATGCGATAAATATGGCCTTGTCTCAGACATCCTAATAATGGACTCACATCATTTGACCTCTTGGGCCTTATTAAAGGAATTGAGAACTGGATTTCTGTTGGCCACCATTGTGGTTTATTAATACCCTCGGTGGTATCTTGATCCACCAAGGAGCACTGTACCATGAATGTTATGAATCTTTCTAATTGTGCCTACAACAAAAAATAGACTTTTATTGGCATTTGACAAATCCAAATTTAGGGAACTATTATTCTTACCATTGTAATCTTTTCCAATGATGTTGGATGCCCATCGGCAAACAAAAGGGGAAGATTAGAAACCACGGAACCATCGTCGATTATCGTGTCTATGCCATTCATATCATCCATTATAACTTCGTTCTTTTCATCGAGTAACTTGTTTCGAGATAAGATTTCCTGGTATTCTTCTAAAGTCGAGTATATCATGTTCCCAAAGCTTTACACGTCGGCAGTTGTAGATACATTCTTCGTAAAAAACTGTTTACCAGTTTTGCCTACTGCTATGCGAATAAAATATGATTCAGTAAAAATTGGAGAACTAACAGCCGTGTTTTCTGAGATATTTATCAGTTTATTCAAGCACTTATCCCTACATAGAGTTTATATACAAATGAATATATACATTATGAGTAACTCTGATCATTTACATTTCATGTAACTTATAATGAATTTTCGACGAACTAGAAAACAACTTTCGCTAGGCTGGAAGGATTCGCGGCCGATCATATTCACCTGTTCCGAAGCGAAAGGTCTAAGGAACTACCTTTCTCGCCTTTATTTTCAAAAAACTGTTTCTCGAGACAAAAAATTCTCCCGACCAATTGTTCGCGCTAAAAGTTTTGACGGAATTTAAGATATAAAGAGTACTTCCAAACAAGAATGTTACGGTAGCGTTACACCTCTACGCTCCCATCGTAATATTTACCAACGAACCAAAAAAGGACTATGAACCACAGTAGACTCGAATACAACATCTAGTCGTATCGAAGTCGCATTCGCTACAAAAGTGAACGGATAAATCTAAAATGTGGGCGAAATAACGGCATTTCGATCCGAAACCCCGTGCATGCTTGGAATTTGAAATAAGGCACGCATAAAACAAATTCGCGTATGCATGTATATCTATGACAGTTCACTCGTCAAGCGTGATAGCTATTTAGAACTATTTTTTTATTAGAGTAGAACACATTCGAGTATGTGGTTATGGTGTACGTATTATCCAAGATGGCGAGACTAATTGACTTGGATCCCAAGTTTGAAATCGTTACGGAGTTATACCTTATGCGCCACAGATACTCGATATTCTTCCCGCACTTCACGCACAAAATTCCATTTACTTCAACTCTATTCAAAAATTTATTTATAAATGTTACCCTTAAACAGCATGTATCTACAATGAGACGGTAAAGAGCGGTAAATAACTTCTATTTGACGGTTCTACGCCCAAGACCCCGCCAATTTCCAGCCATACAGATACCCTGTGTTTCCTTAGTATATACTCTTCTACTTCCTTTTCCCGTTGCATCAATATTTATCTAAATAGTTATATATCGGTGTATGTTTTCAGTTGAAATTTTACCTCGACGTTGTTCCTGTTATATGTAGTTCACGCCTATAAAATCTGTACCATTATTCGTCCAATAATATACTGATTCTACATAACGAATTAGGACTTTGCTTCGGACTTGTTTATGTCACAGCTTTCTTCGTGCCTACCAGTTCTGAGAAGAAAGTGGCAACACTGCAGGAATTCGACTTCCATTTACCTAACCCAACCCGTCCTATTCAACCTCTCAACATTGTTCGAACTTCTATAGTTATCAGGAAGTTTATATATTTGTTGTGCATAATTGATAAGAGATATTACATGTTAGTATGATTGTATATTAAAGAAACGCGTTAATTCTAATCCCGAATACAAACCTATTATTATCAATTATTATCACAGAAAATGAGACTCTCGAGTCCGCCATTAACAGTGATGCCAAATCTCCAGCATAAGAAAATGCTGCTTTTCGATAACTTCCCTCCCCTCAATATGGCTGGCACGTCTGGCAGCTAACATAAGAGCGATCTTAACCGAGAAACTTGTGCATGAACTTAACCACGCGAATGATGTTTAATATAACTTAAAACTGTATATATTGTTGATAGTTGTAAATTAAGTTACGTAGTTTACGATGTCTCTTCTTCGCAGAGGACAGGTTAATATCTTTAAACAATCTCTAACAATCTTTCTATTATTATTTCATTGTTTATAACGTTGATACATATATTTTTTAATATGCATAATTTAGCAATGGGGAACATTCGCGAGGATTTGGCATATTTTCGATGCAACTTGGCAAGATCCGTACCTAAGTGCTCCATTGATAAAGAAGTATCTTATGGGATTATATAAACCCATCTACCATCCTCTGAGTACGTGAAGTCATACACATTAATTTACGAAATGTGCTCAATATAATCGAATCTAATTACTTCTACAGATGATTGTGGTGATCATGTAATAGTAATAAATAGCAAACAGATCGCTTTACGTGGCGATGAATGGCAGAAGCGCGTGTACTTTCATCATACTACGTATGCCGGTGGGGCTACCTGGACACTTGCTTGGGAATTACACAGCAAAGATCCCACAATGGTATCTATCGATGAAATAATTGAGACAATTAAATTATTATTACAACTATCTTATTTCTGTTATATAGATCGTTAAGAAAGCAGTTTATCGCTCGATAGATGGAAATTTGCAGAGAAGATATACTATGCAGAGGCTGCACATTTTCCCTGATGGTAATGTCCCCAAAGAAATGTTAGAAAATGTTAGCAATCAAATTAGGCCACTGAGACGTGTGCCAATCAGACTGCAAGATATTCCGCAGGAACAACAAGAACAAATTCCTCGACTTATAAAATATCCTGTGGATTACGTAATGAAATAAAGTTATGCCTGAGGTTTGCAACATGTTACAAGGATATCTGACCCTTTTCTTCCTCTTTTATTATTCTAAATAAAAATTTTAGTATTCATTCTGTTTAGGTCTTGTAGAGAACAGTGAAATCGATATACAATTTATATCCTACATTTATTCACATGTTATGAAATAGAGTAAAACATATTATTTACTAGTAATCAGCTCTTGTCCCTTGGGCTTTAATTTACTGTCAAGAATTTGTTTTCTATGTTCTTCTTCCTCTTTCTTTAATCTAGCGTGTCTTTCAACAGCGTGATCTATTTGTCCAACTAGCTGAGCTATCTTCTTCTGTAACGAGAAGAATATTTTTTATTAATATTATTGCTTTTTAAAAACATAATAGAATTTGTGTAAATACCATATACTCTTGATGCTTCTGCATACGACGAAGCTGATTTGTACGATAAGGAACAGGTTTATTATTATCTTTAAATGAGTAATCTGGTAGATGAAACAATGGTCCTTCTTTATTTGGATTAATCGCTAATTCTTTCCTGCAATTAGTTAAATAAATACTTTTATCATTTTATTATGTTGGGATTGTCGTAACAACTTCAAATAGAATATTGTATCAATTTGATTGTTATTTTACTGTTTTATTGTGATATGAATTTTACCTTTATAATTCATACATTGAAACTAGATAGAACATAAGATAGAGATATTACATATAATATAAAGTCTGAGGTTAACATTTATAATTAAAATAATTTCAGACTAAGCAACGTTCATCCTCTAGACCATGCAACCATTTAGAACATACTTTTTTACAATAAATAATATATAATCTATTTGAAGTCATCACGTTATGAAAATCATTCCGTAAAGTCTTACTCCTCTCTCCACTTTAAACTCAGGCACATGAAAGATGTGTGAAATTTATTAGCGTGAACAGCTAAGTCTAAAATATACAGAGAAATGATTAAACAATAATATTTCAAGAATTCTTTTAGCAGTTCTATGTTTACATACTTGAGTTTACTGCACGAAGTATTCCCGTGAGCGACATTTTGTTCAAATAAAATATTCACGTTGAAATTATATTTACAATTTTACATTAATCATATATGTGACACGTTAAACTCGTAGCATGTCCATGTAACAAAGCAAATTATTATTTGGATGTGGTCTTTCTTTATACGTAAGTATGGTTAACGTGTTGAATGCAGTATCATACACGGAGGAATACTGAGCGCGAATAGTGAGACCGTCGGTACGCCGGTAAACCTCTCTTTAGTTTCCGATCAATGTGTTTCATAGTTACCGGAATAAAATTAGATGCGTGCTGGTGCGTGCGTTTGTTTGGAAAATGTACGCGGCATTGACACGTTATCGCTAAAAGAACAATTAACAGAATTCAAACTAAAATGACATCGATCCTGAGACCATCCACATGGAAAAACGTAATAAGAAGATCATTCCTGACAAAGAATCAGTTGACAACAGTACCGAGTTCCGAGATCCACGTATCGAAATGTAATTACATTGTATTTTTACAAAACTATAAATAACATAAAAAATAAGATATGAATAATGCAATCGATCACTTAAATAACCGTCATGCTTTTTAGATTGTTTCCATGGAGAGTACGAAATGCAGGATCCGAAGACAGAAGCTGATATGTAGGTAAAAGTAACAAAATAAATTGTATTGTTACATAGAAATTGTTGCATTAAATAAATTGCAACCACAAAAGTATTATATGTTACACGTTCTAATTATTTTAACGTTTAAATTACAGAGTAAATGTAACTTTCATTGATAAAAATGGAAAGAAGATATCTGTGAAAGGAAAAGTCGGAGACAATGTATTGTATTTAGCGCATAGACACGGTATCGAGATGGAAGGTGCTTGCGAAGCTTCTCTCGCATGTACTACATGCCATGTATACGTAAACTTTGATTATATGGATAAACTCCCAACCGCCGAAGAGAAGGAAGAAGATTTGTTAGATCTGGCACCTTTTTTAAAGGAAAATTCCAGATTAGGTACACGAAAAACAAGCAGCTAAGATATTATTGACGTCAATGATTTAAATAATCTTGTTTTCAGGTTGTCAAATTATTTTAACAAAAGAGTTAAATGGCATCGAATTGGAACTCCCAAAGGCAACAAGAAACTTTTATGTGGATGGTCACACGCCGGCTCCACATTAATATTATAGATTTTATTCAAATGAATTGTGTATATATTTTATTTAGATAGCTGGCACGATGTAAACTAATATTTTATTATATGTAATATAAATTAAACAGTTTTTGATAACGACAAGTGTCTGGTGATTTAAAACAAGGAACACTATTTTCTTCAGAATGTATTTTAATGTATTTCGTAAACTTTTAGAACGACAAACTTGATTTTATGACATCTCGTCATGATACAATATATTTATTTCTTATACATTTGGATTATGATACATATCTTTTATAATTACAATGATACAAGATTTAAACATTTATGATATAATGAATCTGTGAATTAAAATCGTACTTCGTTTTAACGGTTTATAGCATTTACATCACCAGTGAAAATACTCTCTAAGTTTTTACACGGAAACTCGCATTTGAGCCACCAAATCATGTTTGCACAGTTTTGTTTTTGCACTTCTAACAGGCACCTTATACATGCATTTTTTCCCAGTTTGACAACTTTCACATATATTTTTTTCGTGTACACATATTCTCTAATAATTGTGCATACTTTTTCCACGTTCGTCAGCTTGTTATGTTACATGCATATACGTAAGTTGCACACCTTTTTGTATATGCAGCCACACACGACTCGGGATCGATAATTATTATCATCAACATTGTCGTATAATTATCGTACAAACTATATTTAGTTATATTTCCTATTCATTATTGATCATTATAATTATAGACACGTTTTAATATCCTGGATCAATCACGTTCCACATTCACGCTTCATAATTAAAAAGAAATTTAAATAGGATTACATACACGCTCGGTCACACAGCTTCTCGTTTTCTCATACAAAACTACACCTGTGACAACAATTATACAATGTATCTTTTATATCTCATTTTGGTATGAGTCATCACAACGGACTTATTGAAAAAATAAATCTTTTGTACTTATTTTTAACTAAAAAAAAGATGGATCGCGATAATTAATTAAATATCATACACAGAAAGAAATCGTAGTTATGCGCGTGAAAGGAATACTTTTTTCAATTAATGATCAACAAAATTTTCTCGATATCAAAATTAAATATTTTTGTATGGCAGTAAACAATTTAATATTTACACAGTTCTTATATATTTTTTTAAATAAAGTTCTCTTCACTTTTGTACACTTCAAAGCTTAACGAATTAGAATTGTAAAAATAATCTAAAAGCATTTTCCCCCTACGTGAAATACAAGTGTCATCTAAACTGATAATTAAATTATATACAGTGTCGCGTAGGTGTACAAGGTCGGTTTAAAATTTCGAGCACAGGACAATTTTGATAAAAAAAAAGCATTTAGTTAAAAAACTGAACTAAAAATATATTATTATTACTGGACTAGAAACATATAAGGCATAACAAAACTTATTGAACGATAACACGTACTTAATTCTTCGCTTCATGTAAAATATTTCGCTTCTCTAAAATATTTCATGCTCTTTCCCCTAAATAATTAAATTTCTGTAAAAAAATTTGTCTTTGAACTCCTCGGACAACTAATTAAGGTGGGTTTAACTTCACCACTTACACTTTAGAAGTTTCGTTTCATAAATTAAACTATTCTACGACATCAACGACATGATCCTTCGGTACTAACTGTCATACCATTTTAGAAGTTTTCATTGAAAATCATTATTAGTTCCAGTTTGCATTAATTATTTTGTGACCACGTACAACGAGCAAGAAAGCAACTATATTGTGCCATATTTAATCATCCTTAATGCTCCGATAAATTCGTAATTAATTTTGTCTTAATTAAAGTTTGATAACATGGGTTTATAAAGCTGATCACTCATAGAGAATGTATTGTTCGTCAACAAGGAGAATTATTGCTAAAAACCAACAGCATCCATCTTTCAAAAATACCTTAATTTTCTAAATATTCAAACGGCATGAATATCGTTTCGATTATTGTAGAGTACATCGAATGAGACAAGTTACTCACTAATTGCTAGTACAATTAGAAAAATAACGAAGATGGATACGAGCAGTAGAGCGAAATGAAAGTTTCCTTAAGAGTGCCAAATATGTTACAGAAATATATAATACATACACTATAGAGAGATTCAGATCTGCAAACAATCCGTTTTGTGCAAAACAATTTGTCATAAAATATTATCGTTATAACGTAGACACGTCGTTTACAATATTGTACAACTCGACTTATCGCTTAGCTCTAAGAACTGAAAACGTGTTCCAATACATAATAAGCCTCAAACTGACAATATATGTACTTAAAACTTTTCTTAAGCTTATCTTCATTCCGCATGAAGTAACAATAAGATTGATAGTACTAAAAGTACCATGCTAGTAAATAGTAAATACTGATATTATTTAGCGTGTAACATTGTGTGCCAACGTAGTGTAGCGTAAGAAATTTCGTTAAACAGATAACCGGCTATATAGTTTATACAAACATGAATGTTTTGTAAATACAAAGAGCACAATACAGAAAATGATCATAAAAATCAAATTGCGGTTTTACAGTAAATAAAATTATTTACTACAGATATGCGCGATCACTCCTGCTCGAACGATTGCGATCTTTATAAAATATTATACATTTTCAATAATTCATTTTGATACAACTTTTTGGAAGCGTAATTATCTTTTGCCAAGCAGTTCGTGCTAATTACTAAAACAGATTAAAAGTTCATAAAATTTCTTGTTAAACAACTTTAACATATAAATATGTTTTTCATATTTTTCAATTAAATTGAATTTAATTTAAATTATTTTCTTTATAAATACTACGAGACAAATATTGTCAACACTGGGTTCAAATGTACAATAATATACAAAATTCGTACTTAAAAAAATAAAAAATGTTCAGATAACATATTTTACATTAGTAATAGAAGTGCATTATATTTAATTTTGTGACGAAAGAGTCAAGACACAAACTAGATTAATAAATTAATTTAGTTATTATAATAACACACAGATTTTTTTAATTCATGTCTTTATAGTCTTCGTCAGAAAAGAATCAACACGAATCTAATCTTATAATTATAATAGGGCACAGTTTCCTTTCTCTCTCTCTCTCTCTCTCTCTCTCCCCCTCTCACTCGCTCTCTTTTATTGTTTTTTTTTCTTTTCTTTAATACGAGACGAAAACTAGCTTTCAAACTGGGAATAACAAATTGTGTCACATTTCTTGAATGGATTCTTACATTGTGCACCATGTATCACAAATAGTTGGTCAGTCCAGATATAATTATGATGGACCAATCATTCAGAATTGATACTAAACGACGTCCATTCTCAAATTGTTCAATGTACAGACGTGACTAAATAATGCATTTTGCTAATAAAATATACAAAATGTATGGAATATACATGGCTCCAGGGCTAAATGCGATAATTTGTGTAATATCTTTTTTCTGAGGGGTGTTTCTTTTTTTTTGTTGCTTTTCTGTCCTTTTTCCCTTTTGAAACAAGTTATTCTTAGAGGTGACGCTGATGGATAAGTGCATGTACTGGTAACTGTCTACCCCTTTGATACCTCTGACAACGTCCCATACTCAGATCGTGACACTCGTACACATTAGCCACAGCACCGCGTGATGAAGAGAACTTGGTTGTTGATTCAATCGAATATGGAGCAGAGATATCAAAGGGTTCCTCCAGTTATTCCATCGGATGGTGACGTCCACCGCATATTCCACAGGACGTGCCACACCAATGAACTGCTCTTAGCGGAGGATAAATCCATAAGCAAGGAACAATCAGTGACAATAATGCCAAACCAAACCACCTGCGTCCACATCCTTCCTCCGTGCTACAACTGCACACAATTCGATATTGATTTATAACGTCCCCTTACCAACGTATTGATTATCATCCCGTCAGATATATAATTATCAAATGCATTCGCGACATTCAATATCTACCATAAGGAAACGGAACGAACGGTGATAATATTTCAATAAAATTTCTGACTCACCTGCAAGGATTCTGAGAGAAATCACCCTCGGCGTCGCTCATACAGTGGTACAACATACCCTGAGCGCACGACAGACACGAAATTTTTGCGATTCCCCGTTTAATGGGATCAGGTGCGTATTCACAAGATCCTCTAGGATTGTGCTGCTCTGTATACAGCTCTTGGCAATGTTTACACCGTAATTGTACATTACGTTCCATGGTAGTTTTAGTTGGCTGCGACTCTATAATATCCGGTTTCTTCAGAGAACTGCTGGTATTGTGTCTATTCAACCGGTCTCCCTTATGATCACCGATGATGGGATATAAGTATTCGTGATTAAGCGTCGTGAGCTGCACGTAAGGATAGCTATCTGATCCAACATCTTCGGCCGACGCGAGAGGATGCTGAGACGGTGGCACTTTTAGCGATGGTCCACCAATGTAATGAATAGGTTTCTGTGAGTCAGGAATATCTGAACACTGGGAATGATAATTGGGTACTCGTACTATTCCGTGAGGCGTATCCGACGATGGACGCGGCTCCGGCGGTTCCACAGGTAAGTTCAAAGTCTAAAAACGCAAATTCGGCGTTACATATACTAAATACACGTCACTCGGTTACGACGAATACCTACCATAAATACATCTTCATCGCCAGCGTCTAATGAATTTCCAGATAACGTCGAATTGGTCAACCCTGCGCAACAAAGTAGAAACACTATTAAATACGAATGCACGAGAGAAATATAAAAATTTTGGTTTACACCCTTACCATTTCCACATTCCACAAAAAGTAGCGACAAAATATTAATAAGTTGATGAAATATCTACTAATTCGGATTCAGTAAAATTACTTTTATTCGATTAACAATTTACCTTCTAACAATTCTTCGACAGCCGTACGAACACCTTTGTCGAAAGCTCTCGCATCCGCAGCGGTTTGAAATGTTAATCCGAATCTTTTGTCCCCTGTCCTCCAGTGATGAAAAGTTGGCATTACCTTATTATATTCAAAATCCTTTTTAATTGTACAGCTAAGAACAACCTGTGTCGGAACAAAAGAATATTAATTTAACAAATCAGTTATCGGCTTTGCACTGCGATTAAGGGGTAGATATATTACTGATTGATCAGTGATGCGTTTCCCATAAATAAGATACTCGTGCCTCTTCTTAGGAGCACCTGACGGGGAACTACTAGAAGATCCATGACTTTGGGCGTTAGCAGCAGCTGTAGTCGATACAGAGTGCGTACTATTGGTAATAGAGGCAGTCGTAGTAGGAACACCAGATCCATTAGCATTATTGGCCTGGTGTCCGCTCAAAGTAGTTGGTCTCCGTCTAACCGAAACATTTGCTAAACCACCACCACTCAGAGGAACCCAACCGCCTGAACTGTCATCCCTTGTCATTACCTGGGCACGAACCCTCACTAGATAGTTACCACTAAAAATGAAATGCCAATAAATTAACAGCACGTCGACGAGTTCCCATTACGCTTACACTGCCGTTACACATACTCATTATGCTTTCCTCCTTAAACGATTAAACATTTTCATTTGAATCATCGCGTACGTTCGTATAAAATTGATTTTAACTCGGCGAGGCATGTGAGGAGCGAGGCTCCATTCATCGTTTTAAATCCGGAGAGAAATCAGTAAGCGAATGAAACTACTTGAAAGGCAATCTAAAAAACGCGCAAGACCGACATGTACGCGAAAGCGAAGAATCGCTGTTATATACAACGAGATAGCAGATGTTACGCGGTGACATCGATTTAATGAATGAACGGTCACCCCTACACGGACACGGGATAACACATCGACAGTTGAACTGAAATCATACGGTTGGTCGTGAAAAATGTTCGTATGCTCAGGCGAAACGCGACACGTTCCCGAGGGCAGAGAATAAACTGCTCCGTCCCGAGCGTTAAATACCAGGAGCTTAAAGGAGAACCGATTGATAGGTGGGAAATACGTTAAAGGGGAATGGGTAGGATAAGGTCAGACGGAGCTGTCAAGCGTCGCGCGTTACGACCGACGCTCCGATATCGACGGGGAAGGGAATAACGTTGAAACCCATAGGCAGTCACGGAGATTTCACGTCCCGGAGCGGAGCGAACCGTCGGAAAGTACATAATAGTATGCGTCGCCGTGCTCGGTGTCCCGCAAATGATTACTTACTCCTCCGACGCCTCTGTCATGGTTCGAGCTGTCAAACCCTTTACTCAATGCCCACTTCTTCCCACACTTCACCATTTTCGTCGCATTGAAAAGACATTCGGCCGCGATTCTGTTTATGGACCTTTTTTAGGCTAGTGCCAACCACAGGAAGCGCCCCAGTCCTCCTCCCTCTCGCGTTCCCCGACGAGTTCATCCCCACGCCCGTCCCGTGCCCACAGTCCACGCCTGCTCCCTTTAAGTTTTACCGACCGCCGTTTTCGTCTCGGAAACATTTCTCCCTCCGCATGTTTCACAACGCCGCATCGCACGACGGGCCACCGATCATTCCCGCGGACAATTAATCCCGCGTATTCACTTGCCAATCCTTTTCCGGACGCGGCGAAACGAACACTCGTCACGACACAAACGAAACTCGCGCATCGACGTAGCCCACCCCGATGCGAACCCGACTGACTTAACTATACGGTGTGCCCTATCGACGCTTTTACAATGAAACCTACCGGTCTGCGCAACAGGATTCATTCATCGATGCAGCCCATACAGTCATGTTAATAATTAACCGCGCTAACGTTTCTCTATGCCGAGCCGCCGCGTACACTCGCGATCCTGCGTGTTCGCTTTAATGAAACATTTCACCATTCTTATCTTTTTTACGCGCTTGATAAACATTTTTACGCGTCAATAGATATATAATATATAATTGTAGGAGCTTTTAGCCGTATCATTTGTAACGAACCATTAGTATTTTCATAATTTTCTCTAAGACCGTATATAAACACTTTTATCGTGTAATTTAATAACACGCTCATTAGTTTACGAGACACGGTATCGACTTTATCAGTTTCATCGGGTCGCATATCCTTATTTAACCACGTCCCTGAACTTGAAGCGTTCATTTTCCGGTAGAATTATTAGGCCGCCGATAAGTCGTAATTATATGGGTCGATAATCAAACTTTTTGTCAAAGTAAATATATTGGAATTTATGCCTCCTAGATATAACGTTCAACTATGCTGTAGATCGTGAAAAAGTATCCGCACGCTTTCCCGGAGAAAAGGCTCAAGGATAGGTGTTGATAATTTTAAAAGCCCGTTATTAATAGAAGGATTCAATATATAATTGACAATATTGAACCTTGCGGTATTATTAAATTATAAAACGAAGAGTAGAGAAAACTAGGTACATGGAACGTGGTGTAAAAAGTAATCTTTATCAGCTTCGTACGGGATACATAAAATATTGAAACTGCCTCGAACTCGATCTACGGTATTATGAAAAACTGATGTTGCTCGTATGCAATTTCATGAACTGACGACTTTATTCTTTGTACTCCCACGCGAAAAAAAGAGCATCGATCCGCGTTAAGTCATTCAGCTTTTTACTTCTTTTCTACTCTGTGTGTACTAATATGTTTTAGTAATTCATTGTAGTAAATGTTAGTATTGCCAATGCGCTTGAGATGACAAGGCTCTTATTTGTATCGCAGTGGCTTATTCGAAAAAGTTCATCGTTAAATGATTCGCGGCACGGTTTCGTGAATTATTATTGCATGATCCATATTAAAACGATCATATGCACGTGCGATTTGTACCATAGAATATCCGCATCATAGTACGGAACACCGTTCCCAATAGTGTCTCTCGAATAGCAAGAAGAGAATTATGAATAGAATCATTTCCAAGCCGAGTAAAATCGGTGAATTTCTGAACGCGAACAAGCAGCAAACTGAGGCAAACGAATCGTTTTAGGAAACGTGAATTTAAATAATGTTAGTGACCGCGAAAAGGATGTTGACGCCTGTGATGTCCGTGTTGAATTTTGTGCTCAGGCGGCGATGAAAGTAAATATGCCAAATGAATGATCGTAAAACTGCACGTTCCAGAAACTGGAAATAATAGAAGAACGTTCAGGTGACAGGATACTTGCCAATAACTGCGTTGTTGCGGCGATTTATTTGACAAAAGAATAGTATGGCTGGTAATTTTTGGCAAAGTTCGCATCAGTAAGTTGCAATGTTTTTACAGAAATTTAATACGTACGAATTTTATTTCATGGCATAATAAGCAACTTGCATTGTTTTTAGTCAACAGTGGCTGCTAGATAAACAGGACTTGGTGCGAGAACGACAGCATGACCTATTGACTTTCACAGAGGAAGAATATCAAAAATTATTTATTTTCTTTGCAAATTGTAAGCTAAGTATTAATTAGGATATCGAGGATATCGTCTGTTTCAATACTCTAGACTAGATAATAATAACTTTGTTACGAATATAACGTAATTAATAACTGCGTGCGCATTATATGCTGTGTTTCATTACAATTCTATATACATATTTTAGTGATACAAGTGTTGGGTGAACAATTGAAACTCAGGCAACAAGTGATAGCCACAGCAACCGTTTACTTCAAGAGATTCTATGCTCGTAACAGTTTGAAATGTATAGACCCTTTGTTATTAGCGCCTACGTCAGTTTTCCTAGCTTCGAAGGTAGAAGAGTTTGGAGTTATTTCTCATAACAGATTAATTGGAGCTTGTCAGACTGTAGGTACGTACATTTGAATTATAAATAGATCTTTTATAAACGTAGAGGAGCCATGTACTAATCAATTTGATATTGTTTTAGTTAAAAATAAATTTAATTATGCGTATTCACAAGAATTTCCATATCGCGGGAGTCACATTTCAGAATGTGAATTTTATCTTTTGGAACACCTAGACTGTTGTTTAATAGTATATCAACCGTACAGACCTCTATTAATTCTTATACAAGACGTGGGTCCAGACGAGCAATTATTAACGTTAGCGTGGAGAATAATTAATGATAGTTTACGTACCGACGTGTGCTTATTGTATCCACCGTACCAAATAGCTATCGGTAAGAAAAGAGTATCTAGTTACAACTACAATATTGGCGGGAAATACGTATAAGTAAAAATATTTTCAGGATGTTTACAAATAGCCTGTGTGATATTGCAAAAGGATTTGAAATCATGGTTCGCTGAACTGAATGCTGACATGGAGAAGATCCAAGAGATAGCACGTTATATAATTAATTTGTACGAATTGTGGAAAACATATGACGAAAAGAAAGAAATTCAAGGTTTATTAGCCAAAATGCCAAAACCTACTCCGTCGCCACCACAGCACTGACAACAAGCTCCTTTGCCACCTAACACGTGTTTATTTGGCACCGACATTCTACAGCAAAGCTGAACTTTTTACTTCGTATGCATGTATATAATTTAAAACTGATCTGTAACTGGTAACAAAAAGTATTTTAACAGTCAAATTGATATATATTTTATGTGATTAAAATGGAAAATAAGAACCAATCGACAAATACTTCTGTATACTAAGACGGTGTGTGGCTGTACGACAAAAATAAAAATCTACTTTCTGTTTAAAATAAACTTACTTCGATATATTTTCCTTATCCTTAGTTTTATTTTATATTATCTTACAGATGTAGAAATTGGAAAAATACATTACAGTTGAACACTAGTTTTTACTATTATTACTATTATTAGCTGGAATTTTTTGAATATCGTTTCCAAAACTTTTTCACGTCATCATGGCCTGCCTTCGTAACTACCATAGTCCGTTTTCTATAAATAAATATTAGAACATATAAGATCTTCCATGATACATTAAAAATTAAATAATGTGGGAAAAGAACCTGTCGCTCTGCCAAATTAATACTCCAGTGGAAAGAGCATGATTCCTGAGAACTTCAAAGTCAGCTTGAGAAAGAAATTGGCTATATAGAACTCCTTCGCTGAATATAAACCTGTTCCTTTCATTCTCCCACAATTTAATTTGGTCAACTATGGTAGGAGGTAGAACTGGAGGACCTGCCTCTATCATTTTACTATGAGCATGTTGCTGCAAATAACTGTTAATATAGCAAAATGCAAATTAACTGTTTTCTCTCATACTTCGACATACATCAAAATCAATTTAAAAGAAACGAACCCTATGATTTGAGCAGCAGTAATTCCACTTTTTAAAGCCTGCCGCACAGAATCTCTTGTTAATATCGATACAACTAAGTTTGGAAACCTATAAAAATATATTTTATAATTGCAGAACGGTATTATATAAAATGAAGACTTTTTAAATCATACCTATATAACATCTCACAAAAGAGGCCAAGTAAGGCAACTTGTAAATTCGAATTTGTGTAAGCATACACTCTGTAATTTGTTTCAACGACGATGTATCCCTCCTTTTCTGGATCTCTGGACAATGGTTTGTTCTGTCCAGTCGCGATGTTTAGCGCCAATCTCGTAGGATAAAACCTACAAAAATATTTAAGCTTATCTATAGCAACTATTCTGAAGAGAACATGTTATACTTTACCTTCCGGCTTTTCTTTTTCGTTGATAAACAAGACCAAATTCTCTTAAATGTTGTAAAAACGTTAAGAGACCCTCGGACATTCCTTCGGTACTATAATCTTTACCAAGGGTTGAAAAATTAAGTTGAAACAAGAAGGTAAGGCACTCAGCCAAATCAAGACCCCTTGCTTCTATTGTGTCCAGATATTGTAAAATAAAGTACCACACCTAGAATGAATATGTAATATAATAAAACATTTATATGTAACATTAATGGATCCACTTAAGTACCTGTGCTGCAGTTTCCAATAAAAGAAATTGGAAACCTGCTTGAGTAATAACTGGGCTTCCATCGGCTTCATCTCTTTTCATCAACCCAGCGTGCAAAAGGATTCTAACAGCATCAGCAGATATACCTAGAATATAAAATACAATATATTTAATGTTATGTATTCTTAAAAACAATTAAATTTCACATATCAAAGTTTCTACCTTCTTGCTGCTGTGAGCCAACCATGTAATGCAAAACACATTCCCATCTTTCCAAAGCGTACGAATCCAAAAAGGCCACATCCCTAGGTTTGCTATCGGTTTCTAATTGATTTGACATTGTCCATGGTTTCCCACCACCCAAGAGAACTATTTTCAAATTCTTTTTGAAAGTAGTGTTTAAAATCCAGCCAGGTAATCCACCTGGTATCGACGCCTCCTTCCACACATTTAATTCATTTAACACAGACACTACTTTTTGATGTTCCTCGAAATGAAGCTTGGAACACCAGGAAGCAATAACAGCCTGAGGTACCGACTGTTCAACGAACAGTAATCGCATAACATAGTGCTTTGCTATTACTGGCAGTTCACGGAACACAGCCAAACAAATTGGAGGATTTTGGTATAACTTGTCCAATGTTTCTGGTGGACGGGACTTGAGATATTCCTGAAGATTTTTACATTGTAATCCGGTGGGTCGTAACAAATTTTTACCACTTATCGCATTTGACATTATCCTTTACGCTGAACAAAGAACTGCATGGGATATCAGACAATACTTGTGTTTATAGTAATTACTTTATTATCTTCTGTTTATCTCTTTATTTAGATAATAACATATAAACTAAAATGCCGAATCTCGGGCACAATCTTCATATTCTAAGCAAACGATACATTTCATTCAACAGTTATAAAATGAACAATTTCTCATTGATTAAACTGCATAAACACTCTTTTTGCAGATCAGGCATCGTGTAATGAACGCACTATACTGCACACTCCTCTCTCTCCTCGGCGCCCGGCGGCTTCAACCGATAGTTTCAGTCGTTTCAGTTGTCTCTCGTTAGAGGGATCAGAGAGAATCTCGTTTTTTTTTAAGGTTATGTTATTGTCAAACGTCATAATAGTTTGAACAAGTATAGCTACTTTTGTTTTTCCTTTTTTTTGAGCGAAAATGGCATGGTTGTCAGGTCTCGCTGATAAGGCAGAAAATTTGTTAAATAAAATAGATAAAAATACGGCGGCTGTGTTAAACAAAGATAAATTACCACAATCTCAATTGACACATGTTACATGGACTTCACCTGAATCATGGTAAAAAAAATAATTGATTATAAAAAATTGGAGAGCCTGTTTAAATAAGAAGATATCATTTTTTTCTTATTAATGAACTAATTTCCCTCATATTCTATGAGCATTTAATTTAGCCTGTTGAAACGCAACAATGCATTTGATATGTTTCAGTGTTAACACGCAAGACGGTATCGTTTCTAAACCTACCACAGAATCAGCAGAATTGCCTTATGTTCGTTCAGTACCAAATTTTTCCTCATTGACAACGAGTTCTGTTATGTCCAGAGACGAAGAACTTCTCACTTTCTTGAATACTCTGAATACAAGTCCAAAAAGGAATGTAGCCGAAGCATCGGTATCGCCACCGACACCATCGTCACTGATGGTTGAACATCCAACGGATTCCACAGATTCTATATCAGATTTATCGATTCAAACATCAGGTCAATCCAGTCCTGGTCTTATGCACACTTCCGTAGATGTTCCAGATAATCTTGATCATGACGATGCAAATGATAACAGCGGAAGATACGAAATAATAAATAATACGTTAAGTAATGAAATGGTAGAAAATCAAGCTTCTGATACTGTTTTGAACAACGGTAAATATATGTTCTGAGTTTATGTTGTTGACTTAAATTCTGCGGCTTAAGCATTTCTATCTTTACTTTAGGACATGACACCTTCACGAGTGAACTTGATACTACACGAGGATACGATTACGATGATAGACAACAGAATTTCGAAGTAAATAGACTGACTCATTCTTCTCATAATCAGTACATAAAAAGATATTTAAAGGAAGTGGAGAAAGATTTAGAAGAAAAAAATGTATTACTCGGGAAGCAGGAAACAGACCATCAAAAAGAAATTATAATTTTGAATGGAAACATACATTCTATGTATCTAGAAAAAATGCAGTTATATAAGCAACTAGCGGAGGTGCAGGCTGCCTTAGAGAGAAATAGATTGGAATTAAACTCGACTAGATTCGATTTAGAACAGCACAAAGCGAGAGCATTGAAAACTTTGCAGGAAAAAGAAAAGTTAATAGTGGAATTAAGAAATAATGAGTCTACTGGAACGGAAGATGATACAATGATCATGGAATTGAACCAATTAAGGTGCGTATAATAGTAAATTAAAAATTCGAACAAGAAGTTATTCAATCAATTTTGACAGGCAAGAACGGGATGCGCTTAGACAAGAGAATCAACAGCTTTCAGAGCAATTGCGGATACTACGCGACGAATTGATGAATGCCGATATAAAACTAGAGAAAGTGAGACAGAAATCTGCCGAAGCGAATATTCAAGCTCAAGAAATTCTTGCTACCGAGAGACGTCGGAGATTAGACGCGGAAGAAGATGCGAGAGTACATTCGGAAGTGCGTTAATTATTTTTCATTTATTTTACAAAACGAAATTACTTAATGACGATTGTTATGTTAGGAAATAAGATCGTTGAAAGACGAATTGATCCGTCAGCGTAACAGCTATACTAGCCAATTACAAAAGTGCGAATCGGAGATTGCTAAGCTCCGGATGCAATTATCCGCGATATCAACGCCGAGCAGTGAAATTGAATCGAGATTGGCATCTCTTACGCAGACGTTGGTTTCAAAACAACAAGCAGTGGAAAATTTAACGACTGAGAGGAACGCTTTAAGACTACAATTAGAGAAAATAGAAGTTAGTTGACAAATAAAATTACTTTTAACGAGTATAGTGTCGGATGATGTGCAATACGATTTTATTTTACAGCATGAGTTTAGAAATAGTCGACGCACAGTCTTGTACAACAGCATGAACGATACGGACGACGCTAAAGCGCAAGTACCAACGTTTTTGATAGAAACTCCATTTGATACCGGAGTGACTAGAAGAGTCAAAAGGGCCTATTCTTCTTTGGATGCTATCAGCATACGTACAGGCGTATTTTTGAGAAGATATCCGCTCGCAAGAATTTTAGTATTAATTTACATGGTAAGTGGCATATTATGAATATCTTTTATAAATTTGCTCAAAAGAACTGTTTACAGGCNGCTCGCAAGAATTTTAGTATTAATTTACATGGTAAGTGGCATATTATCAATATCTTTTATAAATTTGCTCAAGAGAACTGTTTACAGGCATTGCTTCAATTCTGGGTTCTTATCGTCCTCCTGTCGCAATCACCGGAAGCTCATTAACGTTAAATATTATTCTAGACTGGTTTTGTAAATACGACGTTGGGATAGTGCACATGGTTATTTACCCGTGAGATCTGTACATTTTTTTATGTTCTCTATAGGGTATTATATGGTGTATCATAACTGCTAAATACATAAGTTAATTTTTTTATGTACATTTAAATAATCGTTTCATTGGATAGTGTTATGCACACGCAACATACATATTGGCCAGTGTGATACGTAGACAAATGTTAGGAAACAATGGAATGCTTTTGTTCATTCAAAGTATCATTTATTTTTGTATCATACAGAGGGAAACGGATATAATACTATAATGGTAATGAACATGATGTATTTACTTAATTTTAACCTATATAAATAAATAAATAAATAATTCTTACGTGACAAATACTTTGAGAAGAATAAACATTTTCGTTCTAAAAAATTAATATAAAACTTTATATTAATTGCAAATAGTTCCCAAGAATATTGTAACGAGGGATAGCTCAGCGAAGTAACATAACGGGAAATTTGCGATTTTATTATTTTCCTGTGTAATAATAAAAGTTCTCACTGGTGCAAGCAGTTATCAAAAAACACACGGAGATTAACATAATTGAAACAAACTTGAACTTGAATATTTTAAAAAAATAAATTTCAAAATACTATTCGCTGAAAATTTTCAAAGATCCAAGTTGTTTTTATACATGCCTGTCGATTTATTAATGCATCAAAATCTAGTTTCTTTTTTATTCAAATCATAATACGTCCATTATTAGGAAAAGCAAAAATACTTTAGACATACGCTAAGAAGTCGCAACTATTCGTACTATCTTTACAATTTCCGTTATGATTATTAACACCTGATTCGACTATATCGGTTCTTATCGCTTCGGATTATTAAGCGAAAGAAGTTTGATATGCCACGAGAAAACAGAGGCGTGTAAACGAATAAACGATTATTATATCGTTTCAGGTTTCCAAAGATTTAAAAATAATTAATTAAAATTTATCATTCGGTGTCACGCCTCTGTTGAAAATAATGAGATCGCTATAATGCTGTTAAGAATAATAATTAAAAGCCTACGTTATTCTAAGTAGTTACGATAAAAGGACGATCTCTCCCTTGGATAATTTTAATAGAAACGTTGCACTTGCTCACTAATAGTAGAGTAATATTTAGAATGGCGCTTAAGTAGAATAAGTTATTACAGCTATACATATTGCTCTAGTAATCGAGAAATATCATACGTAGTTCATACACTTTAGGCACGAGTTGTATGATTCATCGATTTATCTAAACCGATGCTCGCAAAATGTGATCGGAAGAAAAGAAATTCTAGATTATTCGGATAAACGAATATAAACATTCAACGTTTGAATTATTCAGTATGTACACGTGTAAATATTTGATAGTCCTCCAGTTTTGTCGATTGTCCTTTCTAATTATCGAAGAATCAAAGAAAATTCTGTTCAGTATTGTAGATGTTAAAAAAATATACATCTCGTAAAGAAAGAATTCGATACACTCCTCATAGAACATTTCATCTCGCTTTACTTATCATAATATTAGATATCGAGGCAACGAATCCAAATCAAAAAGATTTCTGATCACTTATATACATATTTAATTCAGCACGAGATTGCGTAAACGATATTTGTCGAAATACTATTATTATCACACGATCACCAGTTACTTTACAGATCAGTGGGATCAGCATTGCTTTCGGGTTGGGTACGTTTTACCAATTACATACGTACGTGAAAATATATGCGTAATGTATGTACATATATCACGATTGA
>SHCU01000302.1:84865-96261 GCA_004307685.1 Ceratina australensis
CATACTAACGGACGTACCTTTTCGTTTTGCTAAAAATATTTTCCAATGTTCTTTTACTTCAGCCGGGATCCTGGCAGACTTTGGGGCGGAAGAGCTGACAATGGTCGGTGCGTAGGAGTCGTTGGGACATTCCGGTTCCCAGAGAGGACTTTCCGGCGGCGTCAAAGACGCGTTGCTGTCGCGTTCCAATCGTCTGATTTCTAGTCTCTGCTGCTTGCTTATCGCGCTGTTAATCCTTTGCCTTCGGTGCGTGCACGGGACTGTTGTTTTCCTTACAGTCGGGAACTCCGACAAATAAATAGTCGGAGCCATTTCGAAGTTCTGTAATCAGAATTAAAGGTGTGCCGTTTAATGGAATGAAGATCCCACTTTTAATTGATAGTCTCATTACGTTACGAAACAAAGCGTAAAGATTAGATTATTTATAGTTATAATTAAGTTTTACCAGTCATTTTTCTGTAACGCGTAATTAATTCTCACAAGAAGCATTTACATAGAATCAAGACAAACACATGCCTGTCGTCGATTGTTCACCGATACGTTAAATTATTCAGACGGGCGGTATCGTTATACGTATCGTTGACAGGCCAATTACCGCGGCCGATAGACACCGTGTTGTGTAACGTACAAACATGGACTATTTTATGAATGAATTCATCGGGACAAGCGCTCATAAAAAGTCGCACTGGCTGAAGAGTCAACTACAACCAGACGTACGGGTGCATGCATATAAATATAATATGTAAATTCGTTGTACGAGAAGATCGTAAAATATTGCTAATAACATCGTAAATTTTGTATTCAATAATGTATTTTACATGATTTAACATTAATTTTACATTAGTTTCTACTAAAGAAATATAGCATAAATGTAGATACATGTAACTCGCTCGACACGCTGATAAGCAAAAAGAGCTTCAAACGTTTAATTGAGCTCTCGGTTTCATTCAATAAATTTAATACGTAATTAACTTTCTCATTCAATAATATTGACATTGATGCCGATGATTCATTAAGGTTTTAACGAAATTTCGACGCTAATTAAATCTAAAATAATTTTAATCAACGAGCCATAATTAGAGCCTCGTTTTCAAAGAAACGTGAAGCTAAATATATTACAAGATTACACAACGTGCCCGAGAGGTAGAAAATATCATTTCTTTGTGTTCAAAGAAATATTTATAATACAAAGGGCCAAGGGACGACGCTTTCACTTGCCGCAAATGTCTAATAATATCGGCACGAATCGCGCGGTGTCTTACACCCTGACCAGAAAAGATATCCACCTGCGATAATTTTATCTGTATACAAAGCGACTATTTTAATATAAAACGAAGCGGACGTACGAGCACAGAAGACGTCATTCTTCCTTTAAAAAAAGATAAGAATAATAAGAATCAGCGAACGTATACCGTTGTCGACTCAATTACAAGTTGAGAGTAATAATTTGTATTATCTTCAGTTAGTGGTGTTTACACCCATAGATTATGCCACACGCGCATGCTCTTTAATTATGCGAAAAAATTCTATTTTATTCTAATCTTTATTGCACTTCGAAGTGATTCCAAATTTATGCAAGTCCGACTATGTTATAAATATATTAACATTAATTTCCCTCTTCACGATTCAAATGACTTTCGCAAAAAAAACGTCAATTATTCCACTCTAATTTGCACTCGGAAGTGACCGACGTTTCGTAAGTGAAAGTTCATATGCATAAATGATGCGTGCTGCATGATTCAAATACAAAATTACACGTGTACGCTCGTACCGTCTGGCGACACGATCGATGCAGGCGATGACCTGATTACTGCGAACCTCGGTGCACGTGCCTGCACCGAAATAAAGCGGTAGACCTCGGTACGAGGTTCTCGTCTCCCCTCGATCGGTTACCCCTGCGTTGACCTCGGGTTCCGTCGCACCACGTGCGACCATGAAACAATAGCGCATACCGATAATTAACCGAAATAACGCCTTTAACAAATAAGCTGTGACACACGGTCGTAACTCGCCGCGATGCATCATCGATCAATGAACGAACTGATATCTCTTATCGTATTATTGGGTTGGCAACTAAGTAATTGCGGATTTCACTCATAGATGGCTTCAGTTGAATTTTTAGGTTTGCGGACGTAGTACAAATGTAAAACACATTTTGTTATTTGATAGTTGGCAATTCAGCTGTCAATCAGTAAAAAAAGTTTTTTGATCGGTCGCGTAGTTTTCGCTTGACCTTCGTTGAAAAATGGAAAATCAAAAGGAACATTTTCGTCATATTTTGCTTTTTTATTTCCGCAAAGGGAAAAACGCATCGCATGCTCGTAAAAAGTTATGTGCTGTTTACGGTGACGAGGCCTTAAAAGAACGGCAGTGTCAAAATTGATTTGCCAAATTTCGTTCTGCTGATTTTTCACTCAAAGATGAAAAACGCTCTGGTCGTCCAGTTGAAGTTGACGACGCCCTAATCAAAGCGATAATCGATTCGGATCATCACAGTACAATACGTGAGATCGCAGAGAAGCTTCATGTATCACATACATGCATTGAAAATCACTTAGAACAACTTGGCTATGTTCAAAAACTCGATACATGTGTTCCTCACGAACTGAAAGAAACGCATTTAACGCAACGCATTAACAGCTGCGATTTGCTAAAGAAACGTAATGAAAATGATCCATTTTTAAAACGACTGATAACTGGCGATGAAAAATGGGTTGTTTACAACAATATCAAGCGGAAAAGATCGTGGAGCAGGCCAGGTGAACCAACTCAAACAACATCAAAAGCTGATATTCATCAAAAGAAGGTTTTGTCATCAGTTTGGTGGGATTACAAAGGAGTTGTCTACTTTGAACTTTTACCACCCAACCGAACGATCAATTCTGATGTCTACATTGAACAACTAACGAAATTAAAAAATGCACTTGAAGAAAAGCGGCCCGAATTGACAAATCGAGAAGGTGTTGTACTCCATCATGACGATACAAGGCCACACACAACTTTGGTCACTCGGCAAAAATTATTGGAGCTTGGTTGGGATGTTTTGTCACATCCACCATATAGTCCTGACCTTGCACCATCTGATTATTTTTTGTTTCGATCTTTACAAAACCCCTTGAATGGTAAAAATTTCAATAATGATGACGATGATGTCAAATCGTACCTGATTCAGTTTTTTGCTAATAAAAACCAGAAGTTTTATGAACGTGGGCTTATGATGCTGGCTGAAAGATGGCAAAAGGTCATTGATCACAATGGGCAATATATTACAGAATAAAGTTATTTAGTTGCATGAAAAAATTGTCTTTGATTTTCTAAAAACAATCCGCAAATAATTAGTTGCCAACCCAATAATAGAATCGTTGACTTCGCATATAACATGAAGAGTGCGCGTAACGCGTAGGGACATTCGGAATATCGAAAGTTTTAAGTGTTTTATTTTTGCAATGAAAGCGAAGATGGGAACGTGCGAATTTTGTGTCAAACGAAATTGGAGCGAGGCTTTAAAAGCCATTAAATATAAGCCAGAGGGTGCACGTGGAGCTGGATAATAAAAGGAGAGTCTCGTGACGGATATACCCCGATAATTCACGGGATCCTGATATATCGTACGATGCCAGGAGTGGACCTGTATGCGTTCGCATCCAGCCAGCCGAAGTGGCGGTTCTACATATGTATGTATACATAATACGTACACGATGCTGACATCTGTCATCGGCAGCTTCCCCATACGTGTAAATGAAGGCCAACCGGGGAACTCGGAGCTGAATCGCAGAGGGGTTGCATCGTACGGAGGCACAAGGTAGAGAAAGACGGAGAGAAATGGCGAGGGAACTGGGTGGCCTTCGGTAAGGGCACACGTGCCGAATTTTCGGTTCGTTTACTATGTACCGTGTTTCGCCAAACGATTCACGGAGATTCGCTGCGTCCTCGCAATCTCCGCGATTATTTTTATCGTTATTACAGCAAAATTCGGTTGGCACGGTACATCTTGAGATTCCCACTTGAATTTTAAAATTAGGAAGTGATACGAGTTAGTTATAGAGTTTATAGAGTTACAGAATATGAGATTTCATCTTATGTGAAAACGTTTAGAAGTAGTAAAAAAAGTAGCAATAAAATGTAAAAATCTGTTTTTTCTTCTCTCGCGCGTATTCTCTATTTAACCGTTTGACTTATCCGTCAACGATATAACGATGCGTTCGTAACACACCTTTGAGAGCAGCGAAATCGATAAAATAATCCGACACACCTACAGAGCGAGCGTAGTACGCGCTTGAACTTTTATGAGATAAAAACTAGATAGGGAAAGTGAACTGTTTGATAACGTGATGCAACCGCATCGTAGTGCGAAAAAGGGGGATGCGCGCGAGTAGGCCTTCGGACGAAGGGCACACGTGCATCTCACCCCGTCGATATCGCTATATTTGTGACTCACGCAGCACGTGTCATAAAACTTCACGGCAACTCTCCAACGCCTCTGTCACCGCGAGTCAACATGTGTCGCGTCGAATTTCGTACGATGCGATTAAACATTGATGTTAACCTTGCACGTGCCCGCTCGAAATATAGTTTCGAGAAACTGAATATTAAATTCGGGTGAAAATAAGCTTGCACCAGAGGTAAACTACGGTTCAACTGACCCTGTCTGGGTACTTAATAATACTCGTAAAACCCATCGGTCTAGCGACGAAACAAAATTCAAATTAAACGTAACAATGAAAACTGATAATAACCGAGAATAATATATTTGGAAAGAAAAGTAATAATAATGATATACATTTTGAGAACATATTCATTTTGAACTTTTCGTATTACGATAGGGTAAGGGACCATTGATAATCTTGCGAGCAAAACGATAATAAATCAACGGAATGGGAACACACTTTGATACGCAAAGAACCGTAAAAATTCATGTTGATGTCAGTGTTACATTTTTATCCTCGCACCCATTCACGGAGCGTTACGCGTGGAATAAAACTTTTATGTGAACGGATTAACATTTCTTTTCACTCGGTTAGTTAAAGAAAAGAGAAAGAATGAGAGAGGAAAGCTATCGCGCTTCCACGTGTCACCGATAAACACCGTTATAAAAATACTCGTTATAAATAAGACCATACATGAGCGAAATTAATCGCACTTCGTATTTTATACAATCTTTATCAAATAATAGAATGTACGATAAGAGACTTCAGTCTTAGTTTCCATAGAAATTATTTTCTTACTATTCCAACAGAGCTTTCATCCGATTAAATTAACGATATTTACTCTGACATTCCGCGAGTCAATTTAAAGAGAAAAATGTTTAGTATTCCGTTCAGACACGCACGAGGTATCGATGAAGTCGTAAGAGTGACTAGAGATCGCCAGCGTGACGGCATTATCGATCATCTATTATTATTTCACGGGCTGTCTGAGATCCCGCGCGAGATACATTTTTAATTTATCACCCCCAAATGACCGTGTCACTGTATACGCAAAATTCTAATTACGAGCGCAATTTCCTCTTACGAACCTTAACGCACACTTGTCGTTAATAAATAATAATGTACAGTTTTCATATTTTTCTACGTAAATGCATAAATGTAGCGGTTGCCAATTTTCTCATTGAACTTGTCGTGCCTTGCCATCCGACGGAGTAACCCTTCCTGGTTTCGAAACTCGTATTATTCAGCTCTCGAAGTCAATTGCAGGTCGCTGCATTCTGCAACAATTTTAAGTACAGCCACGTGCAAACGTTTCCCCACTCGAAGACGCCTCGGTGTCTCGCCAATAGGTGGGTAACACCGTCATCACCACGTGACCTAGACTGGCTGCTGGCCGATCATCTCTCACACCACACGCGCCCTTCGCGGTAAAAGGACGGGATATTCCCGTGGCTGGTGGATACACGTGGCCACCGCTGCCGGGTTCGTCGACCTCGCCTTGCTTGTGCGTCCTCACGCAGCGCTTTTCGGTGATGTACCGGTGGGGGATGCGTACGATGTCCCCTTGTTCCCCTCCCAGGAACCACCGTCTGGCAACGTTTCTCTCGGCGTAGCGACGGACGCTCAGCCGCGAGCAGACGAACAAGCGATCCCGTTCTCGAAATCCGTTTCGCAATAACGTACCGAACAAAGCTGACGCGTAACTCATTGACGAGGCGAAGTAGCTTGAAAATTCATTCGAAACACACGTACAGAAATATGATTTATGCATTTGAGAAAGTTACGTACTCGATATTACACGAGAAGTGTATTCGAACACTTAAATGATTAAAGAATTGTTCATGTTCATTTTTTAACTTGATATTACGCTTTAATCTGGATAAAAATCTGTACCCTATCTGGTCGATGCTGTTACTACGTAAACGTATATTAAAGTAAAAGACCTGCACCGTGCAATCAGCGATCTTGTCCTCTTTCATTGGCTCCTCGCTTCACCCCCGACCTATCGTCGCAACTATTTTTGCACGCAGCCCCTTTCATTCTTCTCGGTCCTCACTTTTGCTTCTCGATGGGGGAATACGAGCGTGGAGAAAAGCGTTGATGCATAATGCACACTTTGATCGTGGCCAGCCGAGGGGTTTAAAGTTTTCAAGTCCCTAGGCGAGTTAAAAACAAAAATGCGGAGGAACTAGTTCATTCTATTTGTAAGTCAATTACCAAAGCACGCCTGCTATGCATATTTATTTGGTTATTAAAGAAAAGAATTGCAAAAACCGCCGGATTGTTTGTCTTTCTAACAAACGGTATTACTCGGCTGTTTTATTGTCAGCCATAAAACTGAATTCCATGAAAAAATGCTGCGCTTTACGACTTTACGCCGGACACGTGTCGATTTTTGCAAAGTGTTGCAACTCGTAAATACTCCTTAAAATAGTAGATCAAGGACGACGGATTTTGTTATATCTAAAACCATTCGCTGTTTGTGTCTTCAAGAATACTGCCCTCGATTTCATAAATGTATATTAAACTTGATCTCATTTCTAAGAGCTAAGAGGTACTTCTGCGAGAGCTACAAACGTCGTCTATGTGTTCGTGGCACTTAACGAAATTAAAATGAAAGAACGTGGCACGACTGGGTTTGCGTGAGATATCCGGGACTGGCCGGTTACGTTGTCTCACGTTGGCCACAATTCCGATCACACGTCCGTTGTCACGTGGATCCGCACGGCTGCATGCTGCAGCCCGCTAGCAGAAAATAAAAAAAGGGCAAGTTCGTGGCACGCCACGAGTTATCGGGCTGCATGCCTCCGAGTTATTGCAGGGAACTCTGCATCCGGTCAACGACACAATTTTTTGTTCGTTCCGCGAAGTGGAATCGCGAAATGATTTCATCAATAATTCATAACGCCGAGGATTGACATCGCTTGGAATCTTCTTGTGTAAACTCGGCCGTAGATGATTCATATTTGCGCCGAATGATACCATAGCAGAAAATTAACGACGACTTACACGTGTCTCCGCAGCGAGTGATTCAACGTCGGCCGATGATTTAACACAGGTGATTAAGTTGCTCTTTGATATTAACACCGATAAACGTGTTATTCAATTTTAATAAACTCTGAAAATTTACTGTTTATAGAACGAGAATTACGACTGGTTAGAAAATTATCTTCGTCTTATGTAACGATTATAAAATAGCAGTTCACAAAAACATATCGTTATTATGTACCGTAGCTGACCCAATAGTAATCGGCTTGCAATTCCGCGCGACTGTGAAATTCTTGCATCAATGGAATCACCTTTCAACGAACTTGTAAGTACAAACATTTGCGGTGAACAACTGTGCACGGATTAAAACCATCGGAATCTTATGCGAACCGTGTAAATCTTTTATTCAAATAGCTCTTCCTCCAAAACGTTTGTTCGCGATCCCAGCGGGGATCGTCGTTTAAAAGTGAACTCGGATTCTTTATGCGAATCGGTAGACCTGGCACACGTGGCAGTCACATAATTTTTCCCCGGTTCTGAATCGATAAATTGGCCCGTGACGAAACGGCTCGTAACACAATCAACGACGTGACATATTAAATCTGCAAGCTTCGTCACACGGGTTACACGTGTTCTGGCGTAAGTAACGCTGCGTAACCCGTTCCGATGCATTGCACCAGGCTCTCCTCTTGTTGATTAAAAAAGCGCCGTTGTCTTGATTGCACGTGGAGTTTCCAATCAATCGCACACGGCAGTGTTACATTAACCAGGTTAGTTTTGCAAATAATTCTCGCTTCAACAATGATTGCAAGTGCGCCGTTCCGCTAAAAATAGTTCAGCTGAAACGTTTCGTTGTCATCGTTGAAAAAGACGAAATATTAAATCAATCGCTAAATCGAATTAACGCATCGAACGTTGCGGAGTGCACGATATTGAAAATTGTAGTGGGTAAAAGAAACGAGACATTCGGATTGAAATTCTCGTTGACCTTCCACCGAGTAAGTATCCCATTCCAGCCCTCCACGCGTAAATGTCGTCCACGTGCGATCGCGTACGTATATCGGCGCACGTTTTACAAGTCTAGACTAAAATAAGAGTTTAAGTGAAATCAAGCGTGGGCTTTGCCTTTCATAGGACACCGAAGAGGAAATCGAGGTGACGTGGGTTTAAGTTTAGAGTAGGATCGCGGCAGCGGTTCTTTGCCGATCGATTGCGCAATTAAACGAATGTCATTGGTCCGATAGAAACGCACGATTGCACGATAATATGATCCTCGGTGGATTCGGAAATTTTCCTGGATTAACAACCGGTTCCTTCGATCGACATCCCCCGGTGAAAGCCGGAAATGATTGTTACGTCTCGAAGCTAGTTACTCTCTCCGTTATCGCATCAAATATTGCAGACCGCTCGGTAACTTTAATTATAAATAAACAAGGTTTTATTTATAAGTCATTAAATACGTTATTCACATAAAGCAAGTACCGCGTACGCTTGTCAGAGTCAATAAAATATTATTGGTTAACACTTCCGAAGATGTTAGCAAATAATCGCAGTGCCAAGCATTATTATTTGCGATAGAAAACTGGTTTAAGTAGACCACACGTGCCGATATCGATACGCTATATTTGCTCAGATTGCGTTGAGTTAGAACCGCATTTAATTGTCCGACTATGTACGCTACGTGATACGGCCGTTACATCCTGTACAGTGTACGTACATATTTAACTTCGAAAACGAACATAAACCGCACCTACATTTTCGAGTAGAATTACAAACGCAAGCAGGATGACGAAATCTAGGGAGTACAGCCGATCGTTTTATCGTGTCAGCGCTTTATGATTGAATTAATTCGCTACTACAAAGTATTATCCTTCTGTTGTACGAACCACTCGATAACTTGTTCAGACGCATTAATAATACATAATACATAACAGTAAATTACATTTTTCAACGATATTGTACCGGCTAATTCTGGTACGTATCAATACTTTTCGTAGCCATTGTGTTACAGATAATAACAGAAATTTTTATAGGCAATTACTAATAAATCAACAGTTATATTATCTTAAAATTTTAAATTGTAGATTTCATGGAAAGTTTCACGAAAGTGACGTGCAACTTAAGGACTTTCAACGAAATATGCAACGCTTGTCAACTGACACTTCGATTCCTACAATAGCAAAATGATTACCCTTTCGAATAGGATTACAAATCTTTTATATCCTTATAAAATATGAATACAAGAACTCACCGAAAATGTGATCCAAAAATGTTCGAAGGTAGATTCAAATCTGGATTCACCGCGTTCTTCTTCGTTCTCGTTGTCAATCGCTTCTCGATTGCAGGTCGAAGCTGTTCAATTACAAAATCACTTCCGCAACCGCGAATTTCCTTTTTGACAACTGAGTGTCCAATCGCGTTACGAACAATTAAATGTCACTTAACGGAAACGCCAGGTTTGACACACGCTATCATTCGTATCAACTAGCTGTGACAGTAGACATCAAACCATGTCGCGTTACGACGGCAAAGTCATTCAAGGGGCGGCTCGATCGTAATCGCCTCTCATGCCCGTCGGTTTCGGCAATAATAACCATCCAAATGTACCGGCGTCCGTGCATCGACTAACGGCGATCGGGTGCCGCCATGTTACCCTTCCTCGTGGTCTGGACGAGCAACACGGTCGTGCATGCGCAAACGGTCGGTCCTCGTGCACGCGCCTCCGACTTCGACATCGACGTTACGACAATCTCAATAACAAAAGTCGTGGCACGTGTATCCCCACTTCGGACGGGATTCTTCCGAAAAGGTTCCGCGGGAAAGCGAAACAGGACACGCGCGTGCTTCGTAAAATTTCGTCGCTTCACGCGGCCCGTCATTGTGTCAAAACACGGCCCGGGTTTTCCGCGTTTCAAAGAGGTGTCAACTTTTACCCCCTTTGCATTCGAGGAATCGTTCCTCAAATATTTAACAATTATTTTACAACTATATAATAATTATTTTATAAATTATGAAATTATTGTTCATTTTTATCTTCGACAATTTTAGTTACTCTCTCCGTTATCGCATCAAATATTGCAGACCGCTCGGTAACTTTAATTATAAATAAACAAGGTTTTATTTATAAGTCATTAAATACGTTATTCACATAAAGCAAGTACCGCGTACGCTTGTCAGAGTCAATAAAATATTATTGGTTAACACTTCCGAAGATGTTAGCAAATAATCGCAGTGCCAAGCATTATTATTTGCGATAGAAAACTGGTTTAAGTAGACCACACGTGCCGATATCGATACGCTATATTTGCTCAGATTGCGTTGAGTTAGAACCGCATTTAATTGTCCGACTATGTACGCTACGTGATACGGCCGTTACATCCTGTACAGTGTACGTACATATTTAACTTCGAAAACGAACATAAACCGCACCTACATTTTCGAGTAGAATTACAAACGCAAGCAGGATGACGAAATCTAGGGAGTACAGCCGATCGTTTTATCGTGTCAGCGCTTTATGATTGAATTAATTCGCTACTACAAAGTATTATCCTTCTGTTGTACGAACCACTCGATAACTTGTTCAGACGCATTAATAATACATAATACATAACAGTAAATTACATTTTTCAACGATATTGTACCGGCTAATTCTGGTACGTATCAATACTTTTCGTAGCCATTGTGTTACAGATAATAACAGAAATTTTTATAGGCAATTACTAATAAATCAACAGTTATATTATCTTAAAATTTTAAATTGTAGATTTCATGGAAAGTTTCACGAAAGTGACGTGCAACTTAAGGACTTTCAACGAAATATGCAACGCTTGTCAACTGACACTTCGATTCCTACAATAGCAAAATGATTACCCTTTCGAATAGGATTACAAATCTTTTATATCCTTATAAAATATGAATACAAGAACTCACCGAAAATGTGATCCAAAAATGTTCGAAGGTAGATTCAAATCTGGATTCACC
>SHCU01000302.1:98098-118052 GCA_004307685.1 Ceratina australensis
GCTAACAATTGTATGGACGATTACTCTTCCATTATATGCTATACGTAAATGCATTAGGAAAAATTGCTTCTCGTGGTTCGCATTCAAAGTAATTCGTTGAAACATTGTAATTTCTCAATAAATGAATGCATTCTATGCAAATGTTTCAAATGGAATAACGAGATAATCTCTCTTCAGACTTTGTGCGATTGATTTTGAAAAAGCTTGCGTTTTGACTCTTATGAATATTCATATTACACGCTCATGATGTTTTCCTGCCACTGTACCCAAACAAAATTGAACTCTATTATCCTTGCGACGGAAATGCTCGTACGCATTCTAAGTCTTCGACGTGTACGAAGCGTGTATAAAAAAAATAATCGAACAGAATTATCGCGTATTTTTTTGTAACTGGCGTTGTCAATAGTTCACGGAAGAGCTCTACCAGTGTATGTATGTACGTACATTAAAATAACAGTCCTTTCTCATTCGCCTTTCTCTCCTTTTACACGTATATCTTCCTTTTTCTCTCGTTTCACGGATGACGTTCTAAAAACATCGGTACGTTACGAAATGAGAGTTTCAACACGTTTTTTGAACGGGCATAGTTCTGTGACATCGTCGGGTCAAAGAGAAGGTACGGAAGCCCTTCGTCGAGTCAATTTACTTCTAATTATAGGATGCATGTATCGCGACGTCAGCTGGGACCGAATGTGCGACCCGTTTTTCATTTCATACTTTCGCTCGCAAATGTATACGTAACGCGTACAAAAAATTTATTGAACAACGGGAGGATGCCTCGGACAATTTACGATGGCAGTTCAAGTTCCCTTATTTTCGTATCAATTACAGAACGTCGAAAACGTTTAAACGTCTCTCGGTATGGGTTCCAGGAAGGCTGAGAAACAGGGGACGCGATAATGATTTGGCAGTGCGTGCAGAAAGGCATGCCCGAGAACGAGAGAAAGAGAATTCGCATCGCGATTGCGAAGACCAAGACGGAAAGAGAAGGACAGGCAAAGAAGGGGAAGGAAGCCGCACGTGTAGCCAACTTCCCCACTACCCGCCGGTTTCTCGGTTGAAAGGAGCGTCCTTCAGCGATCTTCCTATCCCTTCTGTCCTGGTCCTCCGACCTTTTTCGACCGTCACATAGCCGTTTCCCCCCGCGACAAAAATCGCGAGGATCTGCAACCAGTCAGGGTCATTCGCTATGCCTCCACGTGCCTTGCACACTTACATATTTAATCTCGGTGCATATCCACACTTTATATGCCTGTGTAGATATGCGCTTATATGTATCTATACGTACGTGTGTGGGTACCAACGGAATCATGATTCGCACTCGCATCCTACGTACACTTGCACATATATTTACCTGAAATCGATGTAACGATGAATGCAGCGTAGAATGTATTTCAATTTACAGAAACTTTAGTGTGGAATTCTATAAAAAAACACATATTTTAAAAATGATACTTTGTATCACAAATGTATTATTTTACCTGCCACTTGAAAGTTTAGATTTGCTCATTAGTTACCTTCCCAAATTAGGGAGACGAGATTTCTATTTGTTTAACAGGAATAAGTGTAAATACAATGAACAATTTGTTGGCTTAATACGCGGATAGATACTTCGTAGGTTTATCAAGGAAATAACAAATGTACTTGCAAGAGAACGAGGGAAAACCCACGTATCGACGCGTATCATTGCTTTAGTAGTGCTTCGCTTGCCTGTAGGGGGCAGTACCGGATGATCACAACGCAAACTGCATTATATTCTCGTACGAAGTAATTTCTATTTTGCATATTGAATAAGTACTAATTCCAATGTTACTCTTGAACTTTATCACTATTGACTTACCTTGACTAGTTCGATCTCAGCCCGTAAAAATAAGTGATGCAAAAAAAATTATATTATTCCTTTTTTAATAAAAATTCGTCTGCTCGAAAAACAGAAAGCGAAATGATAATGGAGTAAAGGTCAAATGTCTAAATTATTTCAGAAAAAAAGTACTGCTCGCGAGATTTAAAGAATGAAATTTACGGAGGAGCAAAGGTCAAAACTTGTGGTCGATGAGCAATTTCAAGCTTTCATACTGCAAGAAAGTAAACAGCGAGAGTTCCAGGTTAGCTGGCAGCTCCTACATCTCGAACTTTTCAGTTTAACCAAGTAATTTCTTTAATTGACAAATTTTTCAACCTCTAAGTGCTAAGTTCATTGTTCGTATTTTACAAAGTAAATAATGTGATAGTTAGTGATTAACACTTGTATGTATTTTACAGAATATTAATTTACATATTCTCTTCTGCCTAAAAATATTCCATTTTATTTGCATTACTGTTTTTTAACTGCGTATCATAAACTCGTGTAAATATAGTTTTGTATTTTCAGAGATTTGCGCTCGATCTGACCAATATTTGCTGGGAACTTTGTATGGATACACCTGGGCGTGCCTTAAGCTCTGGTACCAAAGTTTGTATGGTGAACTGTGTAAACAGGTTCATTGATACAAGCAATTTTATCTTGTACAGATTAAGGAACATTGTTTTGCCGGGTACCAAAGAAATTGATGCGCAGTAAATTTAACGGATAGACCATCATAATTATGCTAGATGAAATATATTGATTCTATTTACGACACACTAGACTATGTAGTATTCTAGAATTTGTATCTTATACAATTTAAACAAAAAGAAATGTTCTCAAGAATCCGTGGACTTGTAAGTCGCCACAGGCGAAAGTTTATAGTAGGAGGTATCGTAGTTGGTAGTGTATTTTTTATAAGATACACGGCACGCAAGCTTCGAGAATGGCAAGAGAAAGAGATAAAAGACATGCTGGAGAGATCGAAACGAAGGCAGTACTTCGAATGTACAGAACGGGCTTGCAGTCAAATGATAATGTCCCTGACGTCGAATTTACGAGACTCGATAATAAAGATTCTGGACTCAGATGCGATTATAAATAAACTTAGGAACGGTTGTCCAGATAAAATAGCTTGTTGGAATGAATTGAAAGTTTTAGCGATCGCCAGATCAGCTACAGTTGTATATTCGTATTCTATGTTAGCAACTTTGATACGAATCCAGTTTAACGTGATGGGTGGTCATATATACAAGGACATTCAGAATTCGAATAATTCCACTACAGAAAATGTTGTACAAACGAAGTACATGTCGCTCTCGCGTCACTTCATATACGAAGGAATTAAGAAACTGAGCTCGCTTATAAAAGACAAAGTGGCTGAGATAACAGCCTCGATATCTCTGAAAGATGAATTGACTCTAAGAGACCTGGAGCAAATATATTGGACCCTGATGTCGTCTATGTCCGCAGACACCTCAAGGGATCCCGTAAAAAATCTTGCTGAGTATACGCTGTTTGCTAACTGCGAGGAAGAACAGACACCAATTTTATTGAAACTGTTCAATGAAACTCTGGATCTTCTGGAGAGCGAAGAAGTACAAACTCTAACGCAAAGCAGCATCAGAAGCGGATTTAATTTATTAGTGGACCATATTTCTGCGTTCTTTGTTACATCTTCTCCGGTAGAAAATGGCAAACCGATTCAAAATGGTATTTCGATGCCGGGAACGTCGACTCAGAGTAATGTAAGCATGAGCTATGATTCCAATTCGTTCGTAAATATTAATAAAGTATCTATGCCGATGGCGAAAATAATACCGATTATAAATGGTCAAGTGCCAGATAAATCAAGCTCGGAAGATTTTCAAACCGATTTGCTGCAACATCTTATAATGAATGACGAGCTTAAGACACTCGGGGCGAACATTTACGAAGCGTTTAGTTTTTAAAATTCAGTTCATTCAAATTATATATCATTATACAAAATTGGAGATATTGTTAAACATAATTCTAAATACGTTTTAAGCACTTTAATGGTATATGAATGTATCTTTTATAACGTATTGTAGTAAAATGTTGTTATATGTATTTAAAATACGCTTATATCGTTGTGATGGTCCTATCTTAAAATATTGGGGGGGAGGGGGGAGAAAATGGGTTCTTACTATTATAACAGAAGAATAGAACTGTAAAAAGTTATTTCAATGTATTGACATAATCATGTAATATTCTTAAGAAAGTATATACCTTTAGAAACTATTTTTATTTGTTTTTTTAATGTTTTTAGTAAGGAAGAATTAAATAAATTACAGTTAAAAAGTATCTACATGGATAATATCCTTATTAACAACCTCCGCTACTCTTCGTAGTTCTATGCATTCAAATACAGAAAATTTAAAGAATTGCATTATTTACATTTAATGAAATCAGATAAAATTCAAATACCTCGAAGCGGGAAAATGCGCTCTGTCATTTGTGTTGCATTTCTGCATGGAGTGCATTTTGCGACAGGTTTGCGCGCGCAATTTGTGCCACAGTTTCTAGAATACGGTTCAGCGGTTCAGGTTGTCCAAATCATCGTCAGTGCGCCGCTGTTCCTCGTACGGAGCGCGGGTCTGTGCGGGCGCATGCATCCAATTGAAAGTTTCGGTGACATCATAAACTTATTGTTTAACGTTAACACCTCCTATGCCGTAATAAAAAGTTAACAACATGTGGAAATTCATAACTCGTGGTATCCGCGAAACCCTGGAACGTCGGGCTTGCCGAACGAATGTCTATTCGCAAACGTCTCAAGAGCCTAACACGAAGAACGAGGTTAAAACCAGTTTGACGTGTAATCACAAGTTCCTGGCACCGAGCTTCTCTATTTTCAACAAAGAATTTTGCGGTTCGGCGAAAAGTACCGGGACCAAAGACAAGGGCTATGACTCCAACTATAATACCAAATACACTTGGTCGGATGCCATAGGATGGGTAAATTGCACCGTTTTGTATATCATTCTTATCTTTTAATTTTCTTTTATCTGGCTCTATTTTGTCAAAACCAGATTCAAGATTTATAATTTTCAAAATTGGACATAAAGCCTTTTCAGAAATTGTATTTTCAATAAAGAATCTCTAACTNNCTAACTCAGTGTTGTTCAGTCTAATGTTATCTGTAATACAATATACTTTTTCTTAAATAATTGATGGTCAATGGAGTAATTTAATTATTTTTTAACAGTCTAGTGTATTGGCTGTTGGATGGGTGTTTTGCCAGTCATTTTGTCTTCGGAGAAGACTCTTTGAGAAAAAAAAAGATTTAAAATTAAAGAGCAAATTGCCACCAATTCCTGAAACACGTACTTCATACTTGATCAATCAAGTATTAAATTTAAGACCAAAGCATATACTACCTAGTATCACTTGCATTGGCAATAATAAGATATATGCTCAAGAGAATAGTGAATCAGATTGGAATCCTGACAGACCATACGGTCCGATCACCGTCGAAGAGGTGAGAATGTTATTTTGTAGAAATTACAGTTTGTAAAAGAAAGGAATTTACGATAGGAAGACATGTATCTCGTAATTATAACTATTAACGTGAGTGTGTCATCTTATTGCATAACTGTAACACCTTACATTTTTATTTAAACATAACTCTTATTTCATTTGTGATATTAAAACTATTCCTTTCTGTACATTATCTATTTCACTAATATGTAATCTGAAATCTATTATTTTTTGTATATACAAGTACTTGTAACTTGTAATCTATATTTCAATAAATGATTTTATAATTGTATTTTATTGTGAATCATTGTAATTTGTGATCTGTTATGTAAATTATAAGCAATTATTAGTATTTAACTTTTTTATTTCCTCTCCTTCCTAAAGTAAACTCATTTCACCCAGTTAGAAAGTATCGTACTTAATATTTATTCTTATACATATTCTTAGGCTTTAACTGAAGCCACCGAAGAATTTGCTAAAACACATAAGACAGCAGTAGCTGAGTTTGAACTTCATTACGGTCTGAAAGCTTTAGAAGAAAGACGTTACAATGATGCTATTAAACATTTTACTGCTGGTGCAAGCCTATCGTCAGCTGCTAGTATGTTCAATTTAGGTTTATGTCACGAACTAGGTCTTGGGACATTGGTTGATCACGCGAAGGTACGATATTTCCCAACACTATATATGTAACACGTAACATGATAAAAATGATTGTATGCATTTTGTTGTTGTTTTTTTTTAGGCTGCGAAATATTATAGTGACGCAGCAGACCAAGGCCACGCGGATGCTACCTATAATTTAGGAGTTTATCATGCCCAAGGTAGAGGTGATTTTACGGTAGATATCAATAGGGCGCGAGATTATTTCATAAAAGCAGCCAAGTTAGGCCAAAGCCAGGCGCAGCATGCACTAGACTTAGAGAGGCATCACTATCAATCCAGACAAAAAGAAAACGATACAATCTTCCCTGATGAACATAGTAGAAGTATCGTGAAAACTTTGTCAAATAATCAGAATGTAAATCAGATACTTAAAAAATTGATTAGTTATAACACTTCCTTAAGTACGCAATCTCAAGTAGAATTTTTAGAAGATTCAGACAGTAGGCAATCTATGTTAGGGTATACAAATCCGACACAGTCATTTCTTAATATGTGCGGCATAAACGAGCCAAGTCTGTTGCCGGTTACGGTGGAGTGAAATAGTTGTAGCGTGCCATGTTAGGATGTAAGGACAGAACTATCAAAAGTGAAAATACGATCTTTTATAATTTAAGAATTCTTCTCTAACAGAATTTTTTTATAACATTTATTACATTACTAAGATAAAAAATATCGTATTTTCCCTTTCTTAGTTCTTAGTTTTATGACGCAATCTGTTTATTACATAATAAACAGTATCTCTATGAGAAAGATATATTTATTTAACATTGTGTTCTTTTAAAACATATTGTTCATACAAATGTGGTGTTACGTACTTTGCTCCTACAATTAAGTTGTCATTTGTATCATATAAACTCATATCAGTTCTAGTAAATATCTCCTTCGAATTTTCATTATCCTTGATAATTTTATGTCATACGTCCAGGTTCTTTTTAAATTACTTAAATAATGTAAATCCAAAATAATATTATCTGTGATGATACATAGATTATATATATTTATGTTTAGCACATAACACGTTATCTTATGTAACATATATATATATATATAATGTATAATTTCCTGTTCAAAATACATCAACATTTTTTTATGAAGTGGTACAAATTAATTGATAAGCTTATGTGTTAGCGTGGTGATAAGTTTTTGATAAAAAGAAACTGTGTAAGAAATAAAAATATGTAAAACAAGTGATTGAAGTTTTTACCAGTGTGCATCGTGTTTTTCTACTATTTTCCTCATAAAATCTGCATGATTAGCATATAAATTCATACTTTTGTCAATGTCCATCCATTTGGCTTTAGACGCATCGTCTCCAGCAACCAGGATTACATTTCCAAAAACACTATGGTCGTCATCGTGAAAATTTAAAGCTACCGTCTCCATCCAAGCATTATCTGTATTCCTAGGATCATCTACGTATCCTTTATAAATCTCTTCACCTTTTTTGAAAAACTCTTTCATAGATTTTTCTAGCTTATCCCTCTCTTCTTTATTCTGTCCTAAAGAACTCAAGGCTTCTTCCATGAATTCTCTTTTCAATGTTGCTGAAACCGTTTCCCCAGGGTCGACCATCCCTCCAGGAACGGCCCACACGCCGGTATCTCGTCTTTTTATAGCAACGAATTGCAAAATCGGTTTTTTTGTATCTTTATTCTTTTCTACCATACCCTGAGCATCTCGTTTCCAACGAGTGACGATCGGGTCCGCTGCATGATTTGGCCCCCATCGTCCTAACAGGCCTCGTTTGAAGATTCCCGTTCGACCGATGGGATTCAAAGGATAGCCGTCCTCATTTATAACGTAATCACCCACGAAACTCTTGCGATTTATTTCTCCTGTTCACAAGTTTTGCACACGCGAGAACATCTTAATATGTTACCATCGAAGAATATCGTTCGAAGTATGGATGATGAAATACCAAGATTAATCACACAACGAACCGGTGAATCAAATTTATACTTTTTCAAAATTATGTTAGATGAAAGAAATGTACGACTTAATCCGTATAAAATAACATTTATAGAACGAGTTAAAAGATATATAGTTCATAGTATTGTCAATCTGTTCATTGAACTCTAAAGCTCAATGAATCTGTCACATGACAGTAGAAAATTATGAATGGAATCGTTAAAGTAGCTGCTTCGTATAGGGTTAGGTGAAAACTGAATGGAAAATTTTAATGAATGAGTATAAATAAAATGAAATTCATTACCGTCAAGAGAATTCCACTTTGGCTTGAACGAGGGTTCGCCAATTTCTGGATCTGCCCATGGTTTTCCTTTAAGAACAGGTGAGGTGTATTCAACCGGCTTGTATTCTGGATATTCAACATCCCACGGGACTTTATCTTCAGCTACTTCGAAACGCTTCACGTTGGTAGTGGAATAAAAACCTAGTCTACACTTATTGTGAATCATTCTGGCAATTCGCATTAAAGTATATATTTATTTATATAAAACAACAAGAGAACTTGAGCTATTCTAAACGCGAGATCTTTTAAAAATGTTCGTACGCCTCTTATGGCGCCGGCGCCACTTACTTCGAGTTATTAACAGAGCTAAAAGTAAATGTATGAAAGAAGCGCTCGTAATTCAAAAGGTAAAATAAATGTTCTAATAACATTGAGGGATATTATTCCTTGAAGTTTTAGCTTTGAGCCGAATTACATTAAGCTTGATTTATTAGAAATTAAGATACTCGTATTTATACGTTATGTTAAAGTAGGTGTTGAATATACATAGAAAAATTATAAGTATCTAAAATAATTAATTATGTTTTATTTATTTTACATTTTTACAAGAAGTCGATAACAGCAATGTGAAAAATTAGCGACAAGAAAGTATGCGATAAATATTCCTTGTTTACGATGTTCATCGTATATAATTCGTAAAATTTATGTGTAAACCTCTTGTCCCAGGAGCGATAGTTGTTTAAGTAATTGTTTTGCGTTAATGAATGTCGTCGAACCGTACGTGATTCGTTTGTTAACACCAGCTCCACTTTTTTGTTTGACATAGTCTACCAAATTTTGATATTCTATATAATTCCCACCACCAATGACGAAAACAATTACATCTTGGAATGTTGGTTTATTCTTTGGCATCTGCTCCGTATGCTTCAGCTGCTTTGGATCCAAGTAACAATAATCATCTGTTTGAGATGATTGCTTCGATTCTATTAATTCGTCAACTATTTTCGTGACTGGCAGATTATGTTTCTTAACGACTAAATTCTTGACTCCTTCCATAACGAAGGACGATCCTTGATTCATCAGTTTGGAAAACATACTCACAGTTTTAGTTCCACCACCCTCGTAACTGTTCTGAATCTCTGCTATTCTTGTATAACTTCTTAATCTTTTTATATAAATTAGAGGATTCAAATCGCATCCAGCAGCGGACAATGCTGCTTCGAGTTTATTATATTCACTGTCTGACATATTTGTGCAAATGTAGTATATAATAGCTAAGCGTAATTTATCTTCTGGGGTTCCACAATCCGGATCGGTTATAGTCTCCAATACACTTCTATCCAGTGTCTGTCTGCTCATGATCTTTTCTTCCAACTCGAAAAAGGTATCGAGTCTTCTGGATTTTATGTAATTTAAAATACCCGTCGCAATTGATGTGTGCATATCAATCAGCCGTTTCATTTCCAACAGTTGCGGTAAATTATTTACAGCATTTGTTAAACGTGCCGTATTATTTGAAACCATAGACAATGCCACTTCACTCTCGTTATCAATACCCATAGATGATTTAAGTTTCTTGACATCCTCTTCAAAAGTACGATACTGCTCTAATTCTTCTTGTATAGCTTCAGCTACTCTGGGAAATGGACTGCCTTTATGTTGGCACCAAAATCTGTCTTTGTTATCTAGTTCATAAGCCCTAGTCTTCGAACGAGTTCCTCCTGCAGGAGACCTTCCCACATTCTCTTCCACGACGAGCCTGTTCAACGCCATTTCCAATACATCGTGCGCCAATGCTTGATAGGTCCATGTATGATGCAACGGTGTGGCCATATCTACGTTACGGTCTAATAAGATTAAAAGTGGTCTTTGAAAACTGTAATGACCAGTTGCTTCGCTTTCGAACAAATTATTTCTTGTGTCCCAAACATTTTCCCTGAGCTTCTTCTCTATCATTTTCCCAACCATCTCAGCAGCATTTCCTCTTGGACACCTTATAATTGGGACGGTGCCTAATGTGACGAACACAGAGAACAGGCAGTCAACTATGATTTCCATAACAGATTCCATTTCAGTGTCTTTTACCTCGCCGCGATTGATCGCATGGTAAGATATGATATCGCTGTTTTGATGTCTGAGAATAAACAGGTCATCTTCTAACGATATAAAGTTCAGATACTGATCGAATACTTTATGTATGTTCGACACCACTCCACTGAGTAACGCTGCGGCTGCTAGGTCTTCCATTTTCTGCCTGGTTATTGGCGATATGAAATTTAAATGATAGATATCGTACAATCCATTTTGCAAGTCTTGCCCGATCCTGCCGAGATTCTCATCTGTCGGTGCACAAAAATAAATAGCTGGCACCTCAGGGATAGAGTCTCTGTCAGAGTGCAGTTGCATATGGAGCGTAACACCAAGTTCTCTGAGCTCTTTCACTGATATCAACGGCGAAATAATATCTTGGCCAAGTCTGTCGTAAATTAAAACTTTCCATACTGGCACTGCTTCTTCTAACTTCTGTTCCGGTTGATTCAAATTTAACATTTGTTTCAAAGCGTTTATTTGCCTGTCACGTAGGCTCATCATGGTTAATTCTCTTTGAGATCTTTACTTTTAAAAGTCTGTCCCGTTTTAACAAGTACTATTAGGCGTACGGATATAAGCGAGTTGTCAAAAGGCTACAGGTTACTCTTTCAAAATTGGATTTAAGAAAATAAAACGATTAAAACATCGTACTGCAAACAAATGTGTCAACATTTGACTTTTGACTCGGAATTGTCAAAAAATATCCACGCAGCATGTTAGAAACTATAACAGGACTCAAACGCTCGGCAATGTAGGCCACGTCAATAATTCTCTAACACATATGGAACCAAACTCTCTAGATTATTGTCGACTTGTAATTATGACAGGTCAATTGACAACTCTTGTAAATTCAAGGAAATAAGCGTTGTTACATTGCAATTTCTAGTAAGAATAAGAAGTGGTAGATTTATAAAGATTACGCGAAATACAATATCGTGTGTACTTATGTTGAGAAAAGTTTTTTATTTGGTAGCAATGACCGGCGACAAAATGGCGATTTCATTTTGCTGGGAAAGTAAAATCAAAGAGATGTTGAATGTTAATATTAACGTATCGCGTGTGACATGTAAATAATAAACGAGATCCCGTTTATATAATATTAAAGGAACTGTTCTGGCCTTCGAAGGACAATATATATTGAATATTCGATGAGTTTTCGGTGATACGTTTCTGACAGCATGTCTGCAATGGCCGATGACTCCACTTCCCTGCCAAAAAGGCGTCAATTGGTAAACAAATGAAACGTTACTTTTTTCATTTAACGTTAAACGTGATAGTTCCGTATGCAAATCGTGTGGGAACTTGCTAAAAAAAATTGTATTTTTAAATAATTTTGTTATAGCGGGAGAGAACTCGAAAATTGTATACAGACGATTGGACTCTCGGCGATGAAGAAATCGAGGGTCGTAGGACTTTTCAGCTGGATGAAAAGATCGAATGTGAAAGATACAATCTGAACAATTTCTCAGGATTGTTCCGTGAAATGAATGGTTCCGAACTAAACTTGGCATATCTTCAAAAACATGGTCTCAGCATACCGCTGCTTTTCAGGGACAAAACTGGATTAGGACTGAGAGTTCCTAGTTCTAACTTTTCTGTCAATGATGTCAGGACTTGTGTCGGTAAGTTCGATATAAAATTTTACGATTCAATTATTTTTGTTCCGGGTGCACTTAGAAAATGTTTGTTAATTAGGTTCGAAGAGAATATTGGATGTTATGGATGTCAATACCCAAAAGAATGAAGATATGACGATGAAAGAGTGGCAAAAGTATTATGAAGATCCCAATAAAGAACGACTGTTAAATGTAATTTCATTAGAGTTTAGTCACACCAAGTTAGAGAACTATGTCCAATCGCCTGAATTAGTAAGGCAAGTCGATTGGGTAGACGTCGTGTGGCCGAGACACCTAAAAGATGCACAAGTAGAATCTACTAATTTACTAGAGGATATGATGTATCCAAAAGTACAGAAGTATTGCTTGATGTCTGTGAAAGGTTGTTATACCGATTTTCACGTGGACTTCGGCGGTACCAGCGTTTGGTATCATATTTTAAGAGGTGGCAAAATATTTTGGCTCATTCCTCCTACAGAGAAGAACTTGACTCTCTATCAGGAATGGGTGTTAAGTGGCAAACAGTCTGATGTATTCTTCGGAGATATGGTAGACAGGTGCGGCAGGATAAGTTTAACAGCTGGCATGACATTGTTTATACCGACTGGCTGGATTCATGCTGTTTATACTCCTCAAGATTCTTTAGTATTCGGTGGAAATTTTTTACATAGTTTTGGTATCGAAAAGCAGTTGAAAGTTGCACAAGTGGAGGAGCATACAAAAGTTCCGCAGAAATTTAGATACCCGTTTTTCACTGAGATGTTATGGTACGAGAATAACATTCTTTCGAATAAACTCGACGATTTAATCATATTAAATAAATATTATTTATATTACAGGTACGTATTGGAGAGGTATGTTCATGTTCTCCTAGGTAGAAGTCATTTGGATATTTCGGAACTACAACGTCAACACTTGGTACCACAACATCATCAACATGTGCATCTAACGCCGTTTGAGTTACATGGTTTGAAAGCAATAGTTATGTATTTACATGCGTTACCATCTACAAAGAAGAATGTGCCCGAACTAATTCGCGATCCAGTTGCTTTGATTCATGATGTTAGATGTCTAGTGGAACAACATAGACATGATAATCCAGAAGCAGCTGTAACAGGAACTCCCGTTTTACCACCGCCTCCACCTTTGTCAATCGCTGATAGGGTAACTAAAATTTTCTATTATTAATGTCGTAATTTTACTCAACGTTTTCTCATACTTTATTGCACATAACAGGAGCGCCTGAGGATAACTAAGAAAAACTTTACAAAAATACAGAGACATCATTCGCAGGAGAAGAGCTCCGAGAGGGCCTTCCCCCGGCGAAGGCGTACTAGGTGTAAAAAGTGTGAAGCATGCACAAGGACTGACTGTGGGGAATGCGTATATTGTCAAGATATGGTGAAGTTCGGTGGTTCTGGTCGTGCCAAACAGACGTGTTTAATGAGACAGTGTTTGAGGCCTATGCTCCCGGTAACTGCGGCTTGTAAAGTTTGTCAGTTAGATGGATGGGGACAAACGCCTGCTCCATTAATGGGTATTTATCTTTTTGTCGTATATGTAATTTGACGTCGAGGTATTAAGTGGAGGTACTAAAATTTCGAATTCTTAACACAGGAAAGCCAACACCCACAGCCTCGTCGAGTTTAGTAGAGTGTTCTATATGCTACGACATCGTGCATCCCGAATGTGTAGGAGTAGACGTTCAAAACATTACTGTGAGCGATGATTTACCGAACAGTTGGGAATGTCCCGAGTGTTGCGAGAGTGGTCGAAATTTAGATTGTAGACCGCGTCAACCTAAGGCTCGTGCGCGAAAACTTTCGGTGTCTAGTGCGGCTTCTTCGGCACCGACTACAGACTCCGAAAGAGCAACCACACCAAGTAAACGTTCAAGACCCGACCCCAGTGATGTAAGTCCAAATTGGCATTTGAATTGCTTTAAGAAAAATAATACAATATAAATGTTCATAATTTATATAAAAAATATTCTAGGCATGGAACGAGAGAGAACCAGCTGAGGGCGAACAGCGAACAGCCTTGCGTACACAATTAGCTGTACAGTTAACTGGTTCGAGTAGTAAATCGTTGAAAAGGCCACATGTGGTGGTCAGACCTCTTCCGCTCCCGCCTGTTCAAAGACCAGGACCTGATCTTAATGGACAATCTTTAGCATATGACAAGACAGCATTACTTGCTATTTTTAGATTTTTAAACGCGAAGGATCTGGCGAACTGTGCCTTGGTATGTCGTACATGGGCTAGATACAGTATAGATCCTAGTTTGTGGAGAAAACTGGATATGTCTCATTCTCACCTGATGGCTTCGCATCTGACTGGTATAATACGTCGCCAACCGGAAAATCTGTCCCTGGACTGGACGAACGTCACCAAAAGACAATTAGCCTGGCTGTTAAGTAGACTTCCGCAGTTAAGAACGTTATCTCTACAAGGTTGCACGTGGGCCGGAGTTTGTGCTTTGAGAACTTGCACTTGTCCACCGCTTGTCACTTTAGACTTAAGTCATGTATCTGGACTGAACGATTCAAGTCTGAGAGAAGTTCTCAGTCCACCTACAGACTCGAGACCCGGTTTAATCGACAAAACTTCAAGATTGAAACACCTGAAAAATTTATCATTGGCTGGATGCGATATAACCGATATAGCTTTGAGATATATAGTTCAACATCTACCGTGTCTTGAAACGCTAGATTTATCTTCTTGCGGTAGAGTCACCGACGCTGGTGTGGCACAATTGGCGACCCCGCCGGCGCAAGCGGTAACGAATCTATCGTCGCTGAATTTGGCAAACTGTAGATTACTCACGGAAATGACGTTAGACCATTTGGCAAGATGCACGATGCTCAAACGTTTGGATCTCAGACACACGACTCAAGTCTCGACTCAGTCCGTAATTAAATTCGCTGCGAGAAGTATTCATAATTTGCACGTAACCGACGTTAAGCTGGTAGAGGAGAAGAAGTTCAATATGGAAGTTACAGCTACATGAAAATGTCTGGCTATTATGAAGATTTTTGGCAAGTGCAATTCGGTTACCGTATCAACCCATAAACTACGATGAACGATTAATGTCGACACGGACTTCAGTTAATAATTATTTATTATCGTAAGAATCCATCAGCACTATAATGCATCTTCATAATCTGAGAATGGACCTGATTAGTATAGTATTTCTATTTGATATCGTTTAGTTAACCGAAACACTGCGAACATTGATTTTGAGATAATTAAGGACTGTATTATTGCTTGCTTTTAATTAATACGAGATATAGATGCTGTCTTCCTTCATGCCTAGACAACTCCATGCAGCAGAAATATTTGAACGAATACAGGATATTAAATAAGTAATGCAGATTCTAAACAAAATATCTTTAAACGATTAAGATAAGACCGTATTAGATGAATTTAAAGTGTGTCGAGACATAGTAATTCTTAGCATTCCTAATACTAAAATGATGACGTAAGAGCGAAACTATTGCGCTGATTAGTGCAACAGATGAAATCATTACTCGCTTAATATTCAGTATTCTATTGAATCGACATAAAATACTTTCATTAATGTTACAAATTTTTACTGTATTGTCGTGAAACCGCGCATACAGTATTTGTTTTCTATTCCTATACAAAAAAGAACACGAATGCGGGTAAAATAGATGTTACAATAATGTAATAATGCCGATACATTAAGAGAAAAGGAAGAAGTATATTTATTTGTACACGTGGTTTGAAGATTAATTCAGTCGTAACTTGCAAAATTAAACCAGTCCGTTTGTACGCGAACTTATACTTTGTAAAACCGAAATTGCGTAATTCGAACAGACCATTTCGCAAATAACAGATAGGTAATTAACATTACGTTGTATATTATATGAATGTTTTACTTTTGACCTAAGCCATGTTATACGAATATTTTTATGTAAGCGAATGTACATACTATATTTGTTTCTCCTCCTTTTTTTTATACAAACCAACTTTCTGCTTTATTTCGTTGATATAAATATATTGTATGCATATTATATAAACCATTCGAGAGTGATAATAATAATGTCGAGCAATAAGAATGTAATTATCAATCTGCACCTCGAAGCTGATGCTAGCTCACAAGTGCTCACGAATTTGTTATTTAAAATGTTACATATTGTGAAAGAATATTATCGAACACGATTTAAACCGCCGTACGAAGGTTCACTATAATTTTGAATATGACAATTGACAGTACCGATTGATTTTCACTATTCTCGTTTAACGCTTTGGGCCGCTTGTAATAAATGAATTTTTTACAACACGAGCAAGTTGTAGGAATACTTAAGGGTACGAGTAATGTTCTAATTAAAGTTTTAAAGCTACGACACCATTGTATAGAATCATGTAATCTACAGAAAACAATTAATGATATTCCAATTTTCCAAATATAATTTTGAATTTTCAGATTACCACTATCTTTCATTTGCAATACTTCGTGTATTCCTCTATGCATTGTATTTTCGGAATTTTGTGATATAGCGAAGAGGAAAGTGTTGATCAATAAATATGTCATTATGAAACAGAGACTTTGTATACTTGTTAAAAACGATTTTACGCGCGGAAATGTAATAAAAAATGATACGCGATCGAAATCCGTCTGCGACGCTAATGTGTGTATGTACATAAAAAGTATGTTAGTGTACGTGCGACGTGCAAGAGTTTTTTTCAAACTAGTTAGCTGGTAGATGTAACCTTTTAGTTTGAGTAAACGTAGCTGCTTATGTTATCGTGCGTATTAAATAAAATAAAGAGTTTGAAATAAGTTGAGAAATAAAGCTTGTGTATTCTCTGGAATATCTGCTCGTCGATTAAGTTTCAGTTTCGACTGTCGCAGGCATGTGAGTGTTATGCCGACTTTGTATAACCTATAATAGAAACCTTTTTCTCAATTTATCATTGCTTTTATTAGAAAAAATTTAACAACGTAATAGGAAAAAAGAAACGGTTACTAACGGTCTCGTACAATACATTCGCCACGTCCGTAGAAAATGTTACGAAGTGATTTAGAAAATTCATTTTCCACGTAATACCTGTAGAGCTGTCTTTTGTTTTCGTCGATAGACACGTTTTGATGTTTCCTTCTTTGATCCGTTGCCGTTGCGCGTGGAAAAATATTTACCTTAGATACTAGAGAAAACAAATTAGAGCGTTTACGAATCTGTACTAAAAACTAGTAGTTCTATACTCTGCAGTTGATTGAACAAAAAATTCTGTTTTGAGTGTAAGATTTTCTGCAAAAGGCGTCTAGGTGAGTGTGCGTGTATTACTTCCCGTGTCCAACTTTTCAGATATAATATTTTCTGTATTTTTCATATTTAATACTTATATGTGTATGTATACAATTGTCCATAATAATTCTGAATTCGTTTTTTTACATTAACTTAACCTAATTCGGCTAACACAGAGTCAAGATCTTCTTGGAGAGAGAGACTCTCTTCTCGCTGCTTCACTAAATCATCTTTCAGTCTATCAACCTGTGCCTTAAGCAAATAGTTACCCTTCTTCAATGCAGCCAAACGCCCCTCATGTTTCTTAGCTTGTTTCTATCAAATTTCAATCGTAGAAGTTAGGAAAAAATCCTTATACGTTTCTCATATATTATATCTATCTGCGTACCTGTAAACTGTTTCTTTGACCATCCAAAGATTCGTCTTCATCTTCTGTCTCAGTTTCCTCTTCTTCCTCTTCGGATTCCTCAGATTCAGATTCCTCTGATTCCGTTTCCTCTTCTTCCTCCTCCTCTTCCTTTTCATCTTCTTCGCTTTCTGACATTAACTTTGCCATTTTGTCAACTTCTTTCTGAAGATGTTTGTACTTTTTCTTTTCATCTTTTAATAATTTTTGCTGCTGCTTGATCTGTTCTTTCAGAGCATGCCTTTCTTTTCTCGCATTAGTTGCCTTATCTCTGTTAATTCAAAAACCAGTCATTTTCGTTGACATTACATGAACTTATACGTATCATTACTTACTTGAAATTTCTTATTTTGGTTGTTAAAAGCTTGATTTCCCTTTGTAATCTTTTCTCTGCCTTTGGACCTTCGTCCTCCTCCTCCGAGCTTTCTTCCTCTTCCTCTTCCTCTTCTTCGCTTTCACTCGGCTCTTTTTTATCTACACTTTTCTGAGAAGCAATCTTTGCTACATCTTTTGCACTTGGGCAACCAGCAAGTGCCATTCCTGAAACAGTCCACCAAATTGCTTCCTCCTCATCATCTGCTAGCTCAATTACTGGCACAGGCTCAAGCTCTTGCTCTAATCACCAAAGCGTTAAGCATAAAGAAGCAAAATTAGTATAAGTAGTAAGCGATTCAACATTTTTATTGTACGCATTATTAAAACATTCATTAAGCACGTTATAGCGTTTTGGAATGTGCAAATAGTCGTACCAGCTTTCATGCGTCTCTCCAATGCTGCGTACATTCTCTTCATCTCTTCCAATTCATTCTTATATTTGTCCCTCTCCTCAGCAGCGGAAATATATTCTTTCTCAAATTTCTCCGCGTCCTTCCTAGCATGTTCAGCCTCTTTCTTCAAGGACTCCGTAATTTTCTCGTCAAACTTTCTTTGCTCTTGCACGCTCTTCTGCGATTTCGCACGTTCGACCTCAGCCTCCAGATTTAAAATTCTTGCCTGTAAAAAAAACGAAACGTAACGAGGTAGTAGATATCGATCTTACCGCTTTGAGTTCAAGATATGTACTTGTAATCTTTTATTATCTCTCTCTAATGCTTCCTTATTTCTAAGTTCAAGTGCAAGCATTTGTTTGGTGCTCTGCAAATCATCTCTTACGGCATCGATATCGTCCATTTCATCTGAGATAGAATCGTCAGTAGGCTCATCAGCTTTTTGCATTTGTTCCTCTATCGTTAGTTGCCTCCTGAATTTTCTGAGACCTTCCAGTATCGGTTTCGACCGATCGTTAGTCTGCACTTTCTTTAACGATACACCCTGCTGAATCTGCTTCAGCAGTTGGTTATGCATGTTCGACTTTTCAGATTCGAACACAAAGTGTGCCTTCCCTAGTTAGAAACAGCCAATCAGTACAACAGTCGATTCCTCGGTAGATCGTTCTTTAAATCTTTAGCTGATTCGCTGGAGGTAACATATAGAATACATCTACGGGAAATAGGGTGCAGGGAAAACTCACTAAACACGAAGACAATAGTTAATTCAACGATAATAATATTATTCAGCCACAGAGGAAGGGAGGTTCCCTTGTAGGAGGTCTGAACAATTAACAATTAAGTACGTGTACTACAAACAGCTCGTAGGTGTTCAGAAACGAAAGCTGATCCCGGTCACGAATCTCATTAACAATTTAATTAATTACACTCGTCGGACGTACGTCCCTTTGGATCGACATTTACAGGGGTGAGACAGGGTCGAGAGCGGACGCGACAAAGCGGAGAAGGGCTGTTCTCTACTAGCAACTAATCGGTGAAACCGGCCCCTCCTAGGGGTATCGCCCAAAGGGAATCTGAGTAGGATCGAAGTCGGATCGACGATCACCTGCTGGATCAGCTGTAACCTTGTTCACCCGCTCGATCAACGGCGCGCTCCTGTCGTTGCATTTCACGTGCCTCAATCTCTTCCCGCTCTCGACTTCCTTCATCATGCTCGCCCAGTCGGGGCGTTTCCGTGGCCTCTGCTTCAGCATATCCAGTTTCTGCTGCTGCTTATCGTTCAACGGCGGGAGATCCTTCAGAATCGTTCTTGCCGGAGGCGGTGGCGGTGGTCTCGGAGGTGGCGGCGGCGGGATCGCTGCCCTCGAAGAGCTTTTCGATAATGTCGGCGCGCCTATTTATAAGAAAATGTTTATTTTTATCGTGGTCAACGCAGTTTTTCCTCTCTCGTGCATCGTAAACTTCCGAGGAAAATAGAATTCAGACACACAGAGGTAATTGACGTGCGATTAAAGGTCTCGATTGTCCCGGTAGATTTGGTAACGTGTTCGCGCTGTTGTGTTTAAATTCTGTTTTTTTTTGGATTTGTTCGTATCACAAAG
>SHCU01000302.1:123217-136439 GCA_004307685.1 Ceratina australensis
TTGGGCATTAGCAGTAAAGCAGACTACAATATTACTTGTAAAAGTGTATTGCTAACAAAAAATAAACGTTGTATTATAATTAATAATGGAATATTTTCATAATTATGAAAACCTGTCTTTATCCTAGAGATCATCAACGAAGTTTATGTTTAAAGGGTCGGACGATATCGAGAGAGAGACTATCAGCGGGCCGCGCAGAGACAGAACGAGGAGTTCCTCAAGTACGATTATTATCAGCAGATCGCGACATACTTCGAACGGGAGTGTCGAATCGCCAGACACTACGACTCGTGGAACTACAAGAATTTCGATTCGAAAGGTGAACTCGCGAGGACTAAGAAAGCGGAGAAGCTCCAAATTAGGAGAAGCAAGTTGAGGAAACTATTGAAGGAGGAGGATGAAACTTACAGAAGAGAATTGGAGGAACGTAAGAAAGTGAAAAGCCGCCCGGAGGAATCGTCGTTGGATTCGCTGAAACAACGATTAAGAGATAAACGCGCGGAACAAAGTCTCTATCTCCCTAGAACTTGCCGAAGATATCAATCGTATTTCGTCTGTCCCAAAGAACCGAACAACTCGCGTTGGAACACAGTTCGAGACACCGATCGTCAACTTTCCCGCGTCTGCAGAGATTCGACGAATTTCATTCGCCAAAACGGCCTAAATTCTTATCGTAGAAGTTCCATAATGAGCGAGAATACGACCAAGAGTAACCAGGAACAGGAAAAGACAGATTCGTCTCCAAATGTTTCATCCCCGAACGTCAGCGAAGGTGTCAGACCGAATTCGAGGTATTCGGCTCGCTATGCTCATAAAAGCCTGGAAAACACCAACGTGAGAGGCGACGATCCCAGTGATCATCCTCTAAATGAAACTTCGAGCAAGTCTGCTTCTAGTCTTGGTTTATCCGATGATAAAAGCTTGACGAACGGCGTCGTCCGTGGTGACGATAAAGAGAACAGAACTGAAGATTCAGTGATCCTTACTTCGGATCAGCCAGACTCGAAGAAGTCATCGACGGAACGTTTGAACGAAAGCGTAGATTCAAAAATGTCTGAGGGCTCCGTAAGTAAATCTAAAGAGGAACAGGACGTAAAGAAAAAAGACAGCCGGCAGTTTGAAGTCGAGAAAAGTTTGCCCTGGCTGCGAATGGATCCCGGGGATAAGAATCTCTCGAAGCAGATGTTTTTGTACTTGACTCACAAAGAATTGAAATGCAAGATCGAGGACCTCGCGAAGAGGGAAACGCACGCGTGCAACAAGCAGTGTTGGGACGAGGCCTTGCGGCTCAGGGACATGCGGAATAAATTGGAGCTGAACCGTGAGAAAAAATTGTACAGCATGGACACTCTGGATATCGACGAGGAATCCAGAAAATCGGTGCTGGTCAACATTGACAAGAGGGAGGCGGAGCTTAACGAGCGGGAGAAGATCTGCATGGACTCGACGATGTACAGGTACAATTTAATGAATCACTATCGTTTTATTTCGAAGACATCATATTAGAATGAAACATGAGTAGAAATATACTCGGCTATGTTACGCACAAGCAAATACATGTAAAGAGTATTATTAGTTTCTCTTGCGTTAGTCGATGGTCGAATCGCAATACCGACACGCGACCGTGAGCGATGGTAAGGGTCTAGGACGACGAATGGCACCTCTTCCTTCTCGAATTAGTCGAACTCCGTCGATGTTGCAACCGTAAACCATGAGTCATTCATGTCTTTCGTCGTGCACGCTTACACGCATCGACCGTTTCGCAAATACGTGCCAACACGTTCGTCATGCTGCATGCCCTACATTCGTTCGCTTGATAGCTCGTAAATAAAATGCCGGTTCGAGCCTCCGAGAATGCGGAGCATGTGGACAAAAAGAAAGAAGGGTTGAGTTGCCTCCGCATTCCCGGCTCGCTTATTTTCAGTTGAATCTATTGTACCTCTGTTCGTAAGAATCATGTAAAATATATGTCAATTTTTTTATTATATTTTCAGCGAAGATGCAAAGGCTCTATGGAAGAAATGGTTGCACGAGGATGAGAGATCAGTGATCAAGGACGCGCGGCAGCAGCGTGAGAAGTTGATGAACAGCTTGGAGAAGGAATGGCAGAATCTTGCGATTCGCGAAAAAGAGAGAATTTCACGTTCCTATCAGACTGTGATGAACGACTCGGCTCTGCAAGAAGAGCACAAATTATCCGCCGCGATTAACGCGTCTAGGATGAAGTCCGTCTCAAGTTCCTTGAAATATTAGACCTGGTTCCAGCCAAGTCTAACATTCGTTTACATTTCAATATTTGTATTAGAGGCATTATCCGATAGCGCGTGCTATTCAATGCCGTAAAAATTGGGGGTTCTATTCTTGATAGAGTATAACGAAGGAAACTTAAAGCCTAAATTAAGGACTAGATTGTCTGTTACATAATATATTAAAGACTGATTGCATTTCATAATGACAAAAAACATAATTATACGAAGTCCGTTCCATTTATATAAAATTTGACTATTGATTTGTATAACTGAATGTTTTACAAGCTTTTACGCTTGTATTTGTGGCAATTATATAAGTATTTAAAAACAATTACGCTCTTTCTTTCTTTACTCTAGTCATTATCACTTTCATTTATCAATATCTGTAACTTATTTATTTTACTAGCCGTGACATTATATATTATTGTATGTTCTATTATTGTTTTGGAAATAAATTAATCACGTTAAACTTTGACATTCACGTACTTCGTATTATATCGTTTAAACCATGAAGATTTTTTAAGTACAAAATCCACTTTTAAAAGTGCCGCGAAAATTTCGTGCCGATAAAGGTTGAATTTATTTCTCGTAGTGACCGCCAGATGGCAGGGCAAGGCCGGTCAGTTGCCCGACGGAACTCGCGCCGGTACTCACGTCGTTTCGTGTAAAATCGCGTTTGCTAATAATTATTCAAGTTGTTGTAACGTAAATTAATAATAATTAGCGTTCGCGGAGTGGTTTACGAGATCGTTCAGTCGAGAAGCCCCGTCCTTACATATTTTATCGAGTCTGGCGTTCTCCAAAGGGTGAGTTTGAAACTACGTTTTACGATCAAGGACGCGTAAATCAACAAGGCAAAATTACGTTTAATTATTATCGTCGCGTGTGATAATTAAAACTGCGAACGTTGTTAGGTTTATGCGCGTATACACGAGATGGAATGCGAGTTTCTCGACGAAACATCATCTCAGTTGATATTTATATTAGTTAGAAAAATAAAAATCGCGTTCCCTTCGAGAGATAGAGACAACGCACGCGGCCGGGTATTGGTTAAATTCTGCGAATTTGTAGAATCCGGTTTTCTCATTAACGCGTGGAAGCGCGTTTAGTCACGAGTCGCGGCAAAACAAATCGAGGGTAGCCGCTCGTTATTATTCTTATTCGGAACTGTTAATTAAGAGGCTGACGCTTCCTCGTCTGGAGGAAGGCGCGAAAGAATTTCCGTGGAATTCGCGGTAGCGTAGGCTAGGTGGTCGCCATCAATTCTCGGGCATGGTTAGCGACAACGACCAAATTAGTCGGCCAATTCGTCAAACGGCCCGTTTCTCTGGTAGGCGCGCGTACGTATCCGCCGCGTGGTATTTCGCGTGCAGACACGCTTGCGCACTCATCTTCCACGCGATATGGGAAATGTGTTTGCATATACGACGTGAACCATTAAAATACAGGTTTTCGGTTCAAATTAGAAGAGTAGATGAAATTTCCAAGCTACTCGGTAAGTCAATCTTTAATATTTTAATAGTATATATTTAAATTATCCGCCGGATCGATGAAACTTGGTGCATTATTTTAATGACGCTTCAGTAAGCGAAAAACATTTACTCAACGTCCTTAAAATATTGATTTTATATCAACTTTGTAACGTTATACACGTTCTTAGAATGTTATTTATTAACTCATTTTATTACCTTATAAATATAATTATGTATTTTATTAACTTATTATCCTGAAAATATTTTCAAAATATAGTTAATATGTTTTTTAAATGTTACGTTCATGATAATGTTGCATGCAACGTTTAAGATTATATATTCTAAAACATTACAATGTTACAGAACAACATTATAGTAATCATGCAGCGAAGATTCTTTGTTTATTAGGTTTACATTCTGATGTGAATTCGAAGTAAAAATTGTATTCTTCGAAAGGTAGATCTGTCTCCGCAGGAAATTTTCAGATTCGCATTATTTACGCTCGTGTATCTTAACGACGGAGCTATACATCTGAAATTTTCGAGTTAACATTTAAATCACACCCACGCTGCGCATCCGGGCCGGGTCCAAGAATAAAGAGAAAGAGAAAGGGCGAAGGGCAGAGAAAGAAATGTAGTTTGTAATACGTGTATCGCTTGTGCAATGGCCCGTGAAAGCTGACTGTCTGCTCGGCACCCAGGAGAAGAGGGATGCAGCCACGCCAGCTATGTTAATTAAACGCGTTTCTAGCCCCCGCATAGGAAATCAGAGAAAAAAGGAGATGAGCGGTGCTCGAGGAGATGGGGCAACGTGAAAGAGGGTGCCGGCTAATAACACGTCCCGTACGACGAACGCACGCCACACGCCCGTCTTCTCCTTCTTCTTCTTCTTCTTCTTCTTCTTTTTCTTTTCTCGTTCTACCCATTATTCTTTTTTGCCGTCGTATCTCACTTGTCCAAATGTCGTAACTGTCATATACCTCATTTTGTCGATATTTTATAAGTAAAACTGAGGAATATCGTACAGATGTAGTTGCGACAATCTCAATTTTCAAAGAAAAAATTCATCTCCTCAGATTCTACTATCGGATTTTATTCGATTCGTTCTTCCCTTTTTTCTATTTTTCAAGTATCTAGGATTCTATTACTTTATTAGTCAAACTATCTCATTCACCTTGGTAGAATTTTACGTGTACAGATTCGGACAATTATTCTGAACCCACTACTGCTTATGTGTGAGTTCCCTATTGGGACAATATTCGCAAGTAGTAAGAAATCTATTGGTTTATGTTTCAACGTTTCGGCATATGATGATGCTGCCAATGCTTATGCCTGGAGCATTGAAACATAAACGAATAGATTTCTTACTACTTGTGAATATTGTCTCACTGGGGAACTCACACATAAGCAGTAGTGGGTTCACAATAATTGTCCGAATCTGTACTTATGCTCTATTGCGTTGCACGTTTAACTTCTGTAGATAGTTTTCAAATAATCAATTTCGTACTTCGTGTACTTTAGTTGATTAAATATTAAGAACATTAAAGTAGGTAGTGAAATTATTTTTGTTTGTTGAGTGTACAGTCATGTAACATAATATGAAAGGGAAACGGAAAGTTGTGTACTGGAGTTGAGCTCACGACTTTAATGAGCTTATTTTCACAACTTTTTTACATTATTTTTTACTTTTTCAATTTATTCCGCGGTCTTATATATGTAGTTATAAATATTGTAATGGAATAAAATAATGGAAGAAGGTAACGAAATTATTTTACTTCATTGAATATAGGGAGCATGCATCTCAACTTGCCCGGTGTTTTACCATTTCGTGAAAAGGTCTGTTTTCTTTTTAGCGAGCATGATTACACGGAAATTGTTCCGCGTTGACGCGTACAAAAACTAGGAAAGAAGAGGGAATTCTTTAAAAGACCGGATAATGTTACGCCAGCGTCAAATTAGTTCAATAACGCAGGGGTTTCACGGAAACGCAGCCACGGACCACGTGGCACCCCATAAAGGGAACCGATGAAGACGGCATATGTCTGACAACCGCTTAATCATCGGGGAAAATTTCTGTCGTCGACAGATTAGCTTCTCGCGCACCGGCTCGACCTCCGACACTTCCATTCACCGTGCCCCTGTTTACCGTACTTGCCAAAACGGTTTCGATCAGCCGAACACGTTTTCGATTAATTCAATTCGTCGCTAAAGAATATTTAAGAGATGAAAACCCGAGGTATCCGCAAGAGACTCGAACGTTCTTTATCGTCGTTTTATTACGTGTTACAGGTGCATCATGTTCGACGGAAAGCTTTTAGCGAGGAATAGTACTACGACAACCGTTCCTTTACGATTCGTCGGTTTCTTTGTCCTTTCGAGAGTTCCGCTAACTTTAATGCTTCCTAGAAGCATCGGTCGAACGGGAATTAAGTATCGATTCGCTTTGGGAAAGATCGCGAGAAAAAATGGGAATTAACAGGCAAATTGTGGTATAATCGCGTGGGATCTGGTCGCAATTTCGGCCACTTTAAACTCAATTTGCACGCGTGGCGCCGTGGAAGTCGCGTACGAGTGTAACGAAACGCGTATAAAGTTGTTCGAGCACGCACGCCGATGATGCGTTCATCGGTACTTCTTTTTTTCTTCGTTCCTTCTCCCTCGCGAGTAATACGCGCGCCGCCCGAAAATTGATTCGATTATTCGCGGCGAAATGAAGTGAACACCGGTCTGTATTATGTAAATTTTTGTTCACTCGCTATTTCTGCCCGGGGAGTTCGTTATACGCTCCGTAGAACATGCCCGAACGCGATTATTGGTCGCGGTATTAAATAAGCGTTAAATAAAATAATATATTATGATCGGTTGCTCGCGCTGTTCCTAGCGTCCGATCGGTTTTAACCGCGATGTCGATTCGACAATTGAATCCGATAAAAATGACGTGCAATAATACCGGTGATTCGACCGTAAACGCGAGTTCCGTTGATCCATCAGCGACGCGTCGACGCTTTCTTTTGGTGTGATAACGAGACGGTTTCGCATGGTATATTTAACGAATCGTAGCCAAATGAAATATTATATGATCGCAAAGTATCAAACGGTATTAACCCTTTGCACTCGAGAAATGTTTCCACGGTTATTTGGTGAACTTTTTACTTTACGTATTTACTTCATATGTTGAAGAAGAACATTTGTTCAATGTGTTTCGCGTTATCGTTTTATGTGGTATTGTACAGGGTATAAACCTACAGATGGGCAATATTTTAGGAGTCTATTCTACAGGCCAAAATAAGACAAAAATGAAGAGTGGCAAAATTGTGTTCAGGCCATCATTAATTAGTTATTAGGAAATAAAAATTGGGCGTTTTTGCATTGCTATATGAGTAGAGCATATGAGCAAATTTCCAACCCGATCGGCGAACATTCAATTTTTGCTAAATTTCTTCAAATTTATTGCCAGTGGATATGTACGCGCAAAATCAGCTAATTCTTAATTGCTAAGAACTAATTAATGAAGCACCAAATGCAGTTTTGTCACTCCTCATTTTCGTTTTATTTCGAGCTATAGAATATGATCCTCAAATATTGACCACTTGTAGGTTTACACCCTGTATATTGAATGATCATAATGTCAAATTATTATTAATCTTTTTTCGATTTTTTACATTAATATAAGTATTATAGCGATTAACACTAGAAAGACTGAAACTTAGTATGTTACCTATATTGCCTAAAAGCAGCAAAAATGACTTCATTCTGAAAGAATAACAAAGGTGTAAAGAAATTCATTTAAAATTAATTTTCAATATTTTCTTATACTATTTACAGTTATAAAACAGGTTGTCAGTAGATATTAACAATAATGAAAATTTCTAAGAAATTGTATCCTTATATACATAATTTTTTTTCTGACTAAAACTAAAGAGCAGTCGAAATGACTTCCTTGGGCAATCTAGTGTTAAATGTTTTTAAAATTAAAGCGATGAGTCATCTCTCGAATGCAAAGGGTTAAACGAGCATCGAGTAAAATAGTAATGCACCACAGATCTCAACCAGTTGGTAACTGAATACGATGAAAACGATAGATAGAATCTTTGATTTCTGATTCATGAGTGACGAGCAAACGGTTTTTTCTTTTCAACGTAACAACGAGCCAGTTTCGCAGAGAAGTTGGCGAATCGTTGCCAAGACTGAAACAACATAATAAATCTTCGTAGGGAAACTTTGCGCGGCGAGTTCGCCCGAAAATTTATTCCCTTCGTTATCGCGAAGTTTCGTGTCGGCCTTGAACGTTGATTGCATCCCTTTGCCCGCGATACTAGACTAAAAACGACCGTAACGTGAACGTATGCTCGCATCGAGCTAATTTCTCGAAACCTCATCCACTGGCTTCAAATTTATTCGACTCGGCGAAGCTCTCGCGTCAAAGTGCCTTTTCGATCTCTGCTTCCTCGACGATGTATCCGTACGTTAAAACGATAAAGGGAAGTTTTTTCTGCCCGCTAACGGAAAACGATCGAGTTCGATGACTCGAACGTATGCTTGAAAATGGAACAGGGAACGCAGCATGATTCTCGCGTAACAATGCGCGGTCCGTCTTCTAGTTTTCAAACGAACAAACCAGTTTCATCGTCGTTATTTAGGACATCGGCCGTAGCCTCGGATCGCAACTATTTTCCGGTCAACGAGTTTAAGAGCTCTCCCACGCTTCCGTCGAAAACACGGTTAATCGCGGGAAAAGTCTACTTTTATTATACGGATATTGTAATTGCATCTTGCTCGGGGGACATTAATTGCAGACTAGGATGATTAATTGCCGTATCGATAATGATTCATTGTCGCATCTAACGTCTTCCTCGCCGGTGAGCTATAATTACCGGTGAAGGGCGGTGAACTCCGCGATTTCGAGGCTCTTTTCAATTTTCACATAAATGCCTGTCGCAAGAATTAGCCGGTCGGACAGGAATGTTCGATCGAACGCGCGTTACGTAAATTTCTAATAAAATAAATCGCACTCGGGGAGTAAATAAAGAGAGAAAGAGATATTTTTAATTAAATGATAAAACCTATTGAAACGTTCATGATATCGTCACATGAATATTTCGTATTCGTCATATTCGTCATTATTATTTATATTTGTCACATGAACGTATCTTTCATCGTTGCATGAGGCTTTTTGATTTTTAACATTTTTCTGCTGATTTTCTACTGATTATTACCCGATATGCAAACATTTTCTATAACGAGCCCGCAGTTTGGTAATGATTTAACAAAGCCGTTTGATATTATCCGATACGACAAGTTCCTATTTTCCTGGAAATATTCAACGGGAATATCTCCTTCGATACGCGATACACGAAAATTACTTTCCAAAGGCTGGCTGGCGGGAGCAGCGTCAAAGGTAATACGCGCGGAAACTCGCGGTACGTGGAATCTCATCAACTAAAATCGTCGAAAAGCCCGGTTTCTGCAAAAGGAACGCCGCGCGGGCCGGCAGTGGTGGTGGTCGGTCAAAGAAAATATATTTATAAAATTCATGGCAGACGTCTGGGTTGGTTAATCGGTTTCCCGAGGACGTTGATCAATTTCGCCTAGAAAGAGCCGAAAGAAAGAGAGAGAGAGACACGCGCCCTCATCCCTTTCCAACTTGCACCCTCTTCATCATCGTTCCTATCCTATTTCGACCGTTCGATCTTTTTCCCTCTCGCTGCCCCCGTTTTCGTCTCTTCGCTCCTTTTGCTGGTTGCCGAAAAGCAAAAAAAAGAAAAACGGCGAAATACCCCTTCGGGCAGGACTCTCTCTCTCTCTCTCTCTTTCTCGTAGCTTCCGCCGTTCCGAGATGCTCGCCGTGTTCCCGCCTCCGCTCTCGATCCCCGACATCGGTGCCACCACCTTGCCTTTTCCGCTAAAGACACGCGAACTGAGCGCCGTACAAATTCTCTGTGCGCGCGGAGGAACGTATCGGCCGGTATGCATATGGAAGAGGATGACAGCCGGATAGGAACGGTAGGGGACGTAGAACGCGGCGTACGTAAATACGGATGCACCGCTGCGTGTAGTTGGCCGCGTGTACGTAACGCCGCGAGTTTTCTTCCCCGGCGAACCTGTAATGGAAAAAAATAAGTACACGGAGCCAGCTAGGCAGCCAGGCGCGGAAGAACAGACGAAGAAACCGATGAAAAAGGGACGTCGGGGGGGAATGGGTACGAGAGTCCTGCACTCTCGGCCCGTTCACCACCTCCTCTCTCTTTCCGCGTGTCGTCCTCTCCATGGGCTGGCTGCCGGCGCGCTGCTTCATCCGTGTGTATTCGCGTGTGCATCTACGTGTTTCATGTTAGTGGCCCCGTACGCTCGTCTTCGTCGCCCGGCTCTCGCGCCTCTGTCTGCGTGCACGTACATTAGGTACCTGCCGCGTATATATAGGTACCTATCTATAGGTACCAAATGGTAAATGAGAGGGTAGACGCGAGGTCCGGACGCCCGCAGCTAGCGGCGACCCAAAGCTTCGTCTACCGCGGGGCTGTATGTGCCACCGCAGCTAACGGGTGAACGCGAAATCAACACTTTTCTCATTATTCCATCGGCTCGGTCGAACTACGCGCCGGCGAATTTTTATTCAAAATAAAATAATTTACGGAACGATTTCTCGACGGGAATTCTTTTGATCCTTTAAACAGATTTTTTTTTTATTAATGGAATTTTGTTTTACTTTCCGTTTCCCGTAGGACGTCGCGCAATTATCAACACGATTTCTCTGCAGTCGCGTAATATTTCCAGTTTTCTCGTCGTTTTTCGTTACAATTGTTGGAGGATAATGGGAACAGGATAACTTGTGGCAAGGTTTAAAGCGTATTTTCGTGGACACGTTGGATTTTCGAATTGGCTGGACAAACGCGAATACAATTCTCCTTCGGTCGCTTTTATCTGCCTATTTTTCATCGAGTCGCGAGTCAGTGGGAATAGGGTAATTTATAGGAAATTATTTATTGAAAATCGTCTAGACGATTTTGATAGGATCAAAGAAGAGCATTTTTCAAACGTATGCTTTCAGTTGAATTTATTTCGAAACGCATTTCCCGTAATACCGCGATGATAATATTCACCCGGATGAATTTATTCGTTTGACCATTTTAATAAACGACCGGGAAGTATTTTCTGAATCGATTCGTAAGACCGTTGGTATTGATAGCTCATTGGTCAGCGCGAAACATTTTCGTTTGGTAATGCGCGTAAAGAGAGCGTACGTAAAATGTTATAAAGCCCAGTTCCGCGTTACACCGCCCGCTAGGAGATGAAACATTTTCTGTACATGTATATCGCGGTCTACTATCACCGTTTTCAACTCTGTAGTCACAGTTTTTCAATCGCCCCGCCGGCTGTTCGTCGCGTCTCGCTCGGAGTTCGCCGACAGAAGCGAGACGAGAATTAACTAGAAATCATATTTCCTTTGATGATTGGAAGCCAGGTCGAAGTTACGTCGATAATTTCAAGAAAATGCACGTTGATCAAACTAGAAATTTAGCGATTCCTGCATTTTAGAAACTACACGGAAAATGCAGAAAAAAATACGAAAATTGTACCAAAATTCGCGTCGGATGAAACGTGATAAAAATGATATACAGAAAACGCGTTGGATAATATTAAAAATTGTTCTGCGGGACGTCTCGCGTCGGGACAAGTTCTATCGGACAATCTGTACGAACCTCTCGAGGGCGTTGATATCCGCGAAGTCATACATCGGACACGAAGACCCGGAAAACTGTTAGAATCGGCATTGTCACGCGCGTGCAATACCGAAAGGGTTTTCACGTGCAGCGAATCGAACCTGTAACGTGTAATCTGCTCGTCCGATCTTCGGAATCGGTCCGACGCGACGATTCGAATCGATTAAGTTCGCCTACCTACATAAAGGCACCTACCGGCTTCCTATCTGTCGTTATACGTTATGATAAAACGGCTTTCATTGAATCCGACGAGCGTAACGCGAAATTCGTTCGCGTACCGTTATTACTTAAATTCGAATTAAACATACAAATTCCGAAGCTCGTTAAACGGTAATGACGATAATTCGATGCGCGGCTGATTTATTTACGCGAGATAATTAGGTTTTTGCGAATCGGGAGATGAAACAACGTTCATTAACCATTTTACAGTCTTTCCGCTCGGAATTATCACAATAATTGTTTCGGACCTTATTTTCGAGCGTCGCTCGCCGCCGCGTCTCATTTTCTCTCCGCGCGAATCTTTCTAATCGTCGGGAACGTCTTTACTCTGTTACGCGGTGATTAGCTGAAACTCATCAGCGGCTTCGACGCGTTTCACACGTGGCAGATTTCGCGTTCCCGCCGGTTTCAATGCCACCGGAGCTCATCGTTTTAGAATCCGAAACAATTAACGGTGAATAATAAATCTCGGCGGAATGAAAACCGACGCTTCCTCGATCTGTCCGTAAAACTTATCGAACGAGCGGATAGGCGCGCTTGTTCTTGCGAAACGGTTATGACTCCGCCGTTTAATTATTCTATTTTTCATTATCCCGGTTTTACGACAGAAGAATCTTTGAAAAAAAAAGAAAAAACGTTAAAAGTTCACGACGTCCGTCGCGGGTGTGTATCGTTAGAACGCGTAAAATTTCCGTGAAATCTAATATTCCGCGGAACGTTGTCGGCGTTTCCGCCGAAGGCTACCAGCTCGCACACCTGTTATCAGCGGTTCCGCGCTATTCGACGTTACACGGCCCTCTGTTATCAAACACACTGCTCGTAACCAGAGGCGGATCTCGTGGCAGTTTAAATCCGTATTGGACACACGACCGCGTGTACCGTAAGTAATTTGCATTAGAACGGCGATGTTTTCGTGGCTCGATTATCACCGTAGTTTTTTAACACTAGAAAGACTGAAACTTGGTATATACCTAGATTGCCCAAAGGCAGTCAAAATGACTTCGTCGTGGAAGAATAACTAATGCGTGAAGAAAATTTAAAATTAATTTTTAACACGTTGACTGCCGTGTCACCCTTCTTCGGGTGACAGCGAAAGTTCTCATCAGGCCACGTCACCCATATTCGGATGACAGCAGGAGTGGCCGGACGGGGATTTTGTTGTAAACACGCGTGGCAGTCAACGTGTTAATGTTTTCTTATATTACTTACAATTATAAAACAGGTTATTAGTAAATATTAACCTTTTGCACTAGAGTGCTCTGGAGCGGAGCTATTTAAAATTTGTCTTCAAACTCGAGGGCTCCGCTATGGAGACAATGCAAATAATTTTTAGTTCGCACCATAAGGTCAAAGATAAATTACTTTTGCTGACAGTATATATACATTTATATTAGTTTTGTGATACCTGTATCGAAAAGCCACGATTACATTATTGGCGATTGTTTCAAGAGATATCACACCTTGGACCATTATAAAAAGTCATAATGTTATACTTCTTTGTTTTTTTATATACCACAACATTTAAAGGTATAATCGATTAAAAAAAAGGATAACATACTATG
>SHCU01000303.1:11048-24568 GCA_004307685.1 Ceratina australensis
GCTATAAAGGTTTAACATAATTTACATGAAGTTGAATAGCATCATGAGAGTCGCTTGAAAAGTTGGTGACCTAATGCATAAATTACAGTAGGAGTGCTAAAATTTCAGAGATTTTCACTCGTATGAATATGTGCATTTCAAAACGGACGAATATTTGATACCCAGAGGAAAAACTAAAAAGCTGTAATTTCTTCACCGACAATTATTGCTGTTTGGCGTAGAATTACGTTTAATTAAAATTCATAAAAATAAAATTTTATCAATTCGCAATTTCAGTTGCGCGCGAAAACCACGGGAAAAGATGATCTCGAAGCGAATGTAATACTGATTATAAACACAAATTCCTCTGCTTTCTATCCTAGATATTATTTAATGATTTTACGAAGTGACATTCGATTAACTACGTGTTACGCATTACGCACAAGCACAGCTTTTATCGTATTTTGTGCAACTGTTTTTGAGTTCATTTTATTTTAACGTCGTTTAGTACAGTGGGTAATAATACCAAAAATGAAGTAAATCAAAATTGAACGAGTTGAACGAGATGGAAAAAAAAACAGAATTGTACGGCAAAGGTCAGCATTCCGTTAAAAAATAGTGAGATCTCGTTATTGGAACGTTTGTAGGAAATAACGAGCGCGTGTGTAAACTAGTTTTATGCAATGAGCATACACGTAGGCGTACGTACGTACATACATAGCTATATATGAATGCGATGCGAATACAGACATACATTTATACACGGCAACGTACACTAACATCCACATACACTTAACATTTACAAGCTATTACAAGTAGGTACATATACGCGCGCGCGCGCTCACACACGCACACGTATATAATATATGTATATATATTTTCCAGATCTAGAAAGACCCATCCTGGTGCTGTAGTACACTTGAGTGATAATCCTTTAGATTTGAGCAAGGTACGCGTGTTTTTGAGTACGTTTTATTTTGCATTATTCTCCATCCTTACCACATGACGTCATACATACCTTACATATATATATATATATTTTTCTTTTTTCTTTAATACATATATTAACGTCGTGCTATATGCGAGACTACGTGATCATTGATGTTCAGGATTCTCAGGATTCATTCTAACATCCCTTCTGAAAATTTATCGCAAGGTGTTTTATTGCAACGGAGAAAAAAAAATATGTCTCAGAAGTGTGTGCTTGCATGTTGTGTGTGTGCATGCGTGCATGCTATATAATTGTCGTATATGTATATAAAAGGATTTAACAGAAGTTGTTTGTTTCCAAAGAAGAATCGCATCGTTTAATTTGTTATCAATACATACATATGCGTTATACGGATGGAAAAGTAATGGGGTCAGCGTTGTGTACGATATTAAAACGGTTAATTAAAATGAGTCGCGCACGGATTTACGTAGGATTTTATTCTAGCGTGAATCAATATATATTTAGATAGATATTTGCCTCCCTTTGCCGCGACATATGCGATGCATAAAAAATGTGTTCATTTTACTGCTGGTATACAGTTTTTTATTTCTGTTTCGATTGATAGCGAAGAATTCCCATTACTGTTCCATCGTCTCGACAGGAGCATAGTGACGATGCGTCAGAACTTATCAAGAGCTTAATTAATACAATGTTATCTTGCAATCATAATCACTCATCTTTTTATACATCTTACACGAACTCGTCATTAAATATATGTGTACAATGTTATCGGTGTCAGTTTAATATATGTATGTAAAGTACATGTCACGTGCCTTAGGCTGGTCCTTGTATTTTGGTGTTGGATTTCGGGCCACGGAATTGTTTAATAAAATGTGCTGGTAACCACCGAATTGAATTTTATACTAGCTCTCCACACTTGAGAAGCATCGCAGTATATGTATACCCTCTCACGAACCCAACTGCTTCTATTATTATTTTCTGAATATTTCCAACGTTGCGTAATTAAAGTATCTTACATAAATTTGCAGGTATTATACTCGTGCAAGCCTGTTGAATAAAACAAAATAGAGTTTTGTAGCTAATCGTGTATTTAATAATCTCACTTTACGTTTTCTCATTACGTTATTACATTATCTTTTCTATCAAGGCGAGTGGTGCCATATTTCTTTTACACTTCCAAGTGAATTTAATAATTATTCTACAATATCTTTGATGCGAGTAAATAATATGCAACATTGGTTGACGAAAATATTCAGGCATTTATTAAAAACCTTATACTCTGCAAACATTTACATTGATAATAGGAGATAGATATCCCGTACGTGTCTTTAAGTGCTTAAAACGAAACTTCCAATTTAACATAGTTTCTATTCATTTATTAGTTAAGCCTTTATAGAAAAATGTATACGCTATTATTACTTCTATCTGGAAACAGTAAAGAGTTTAAATATTCCATCCTGTATAAATATAATGTATCTATGGTAAGTGTATAGCGTTTCACGAGTTCGATCCTTCCTCTTTATTTATATTTCTCAGCAAGTACAGTCTGTTCCCGACGAGTTGGCCAGTGAAGATCATTCTCTTTCTCACTCTGCCCCTTCTCTCCTGCTACCATGCGTTACATCTTCATTGGCTGCGGCCGATGACTCTCTCTCGATATGCTCGTTGTCGTCCCGTGTCGTCAGCCGCAGCTAACAGAGTTCTGCACGGGCCGGGCTTTCTGGCCAACGGGGCTTTGCGATAACGCGAACATGATACTTTTCTGCGGCCGGCCCGTGCAGAACTTTGGCAGCCAATGACGATTTAGCGGATGATAGCAGGAGAGGTGAAACAGAGTGAGAACTGTTTCCTTGATTGGCCAACTTGTCGGGAACGGACAGTACGAAGACGTCCGTATGGAAATATTTTCAACAATAGATATTACACACGTAGCACTAAATGTGAAAATGTTTCGTTAAATAATACGGAAAATAGTACACTTATCGTGTGTTTATTAATCAGTATTTAAAAATTAGATATTGTATCATGCCAATAGTTGCTCTGACCGTATAGTAATTTATTTATAACAGTCTTCTACACGTAATACGCGTTGGAATACTATCGCGAAAATCAGTGTACAGTATTATTTTTCAATATCGATTTGTTTGGCGTCGAGAACCTTCGTACGAAAATAGATTTACTCTACGTACTCACTTTTATATGAAATTTTCTATTTCATCTATAATCCTATAAATTATAGATAGATCCATACATTTTTAATCCAAGCACAATGGTGTCGTTTCAGGATTTCTTTCTTAAACCTATCTGCGCGTACGTGCTCTCATGTGTACATTTCCGAACCGCGCATGCACTTATGTATATAAATAATAATTCCATTCCATTCCATGTGCAGTATTAAACGATGTAGGAATCTTTTTTTTCGTTCGTTGTAATTGATTTTATTAAAATACATTTTTTGGGAAATTGACTTTTTAGGCAGAAGATTATAAGTAATAGAGAAATTGTATACTCGATTATTTATCTAATAGCCTTCATGAAAACATAGAGAATTGACATGGAAGCATCTACAGTAGCATTTATCGGGAATATATAATTATATCAGACATCTGCGAACTGTTCATGTTACGATTCATAATTATCTACAATCTCGTCACACGATCCCAAAATGTTAGCCGTAATATTTGAAAGAAATTGCTCAATTTGATGACTCATCTTGCACTTACATTCTCATATACTCTCTTTCTCTCTCTATATATATATACTTGTTTCTGTTGTATGTACGTAATTTGTATTATAATACTATACATATTCAGTGTATTTACAGAGTTACGTTTTATTATTAAAGATATTCACATGTAACACACATTCTTCTTAGAATAGCTGTTTACAGTTTGAACGTAATTCCTGCTCGGTGTACTTTTTTACCACGCTTTCAACCTCTGTTTCCAGATGCTGATAGGATACGAGTCCGGCCAGATGGTTTTCTGGGATTTGAAAATGAAAAGTGCCGATTACAGATGCCAAACCGAAGTACCATTGAGATCAGTGACGTGGCATCACGAGGGGAAACAATTTATGTCTAGTCATACCGATGGCTCTCTAATAACTTGGACGGTGCGTCAAGTCAAGCCAGCGAATGTTACGCATCCGCACGGTAAGAGGTCCTCCTCATTTTCTTTTATTCAACATGCTTAACGGGATGCTCGAACACGATTAGCTTCACGCTACCATTCAATGATCTCTCGTCATTTATGCCGCGTGAATAAATTGTCAATGTATATTTTATAGTCACGTATCTGTTACAGCAAAAACGACTAAAGATGGTGAGCCTGAACCTTGCAAACCGATACAAAAGGTTGAATGGAAGCTCTCGAGATCAGGGTGAGATATCATTTCTCATATATTATTCCAGATAGCGATATAAATTTTATTAACACAAATTTATTGCATGAAAGAAATATTAATTAATAGGATGTTTTACGTGACTGATAAAAATCTTAAATTCGTTCAGCTCCGAGAATATATATATATATATATATTTGTAAATCCCGGAGAGTAAATTTGCAATTCTAATTTGATGGAGATCTGTATTTAAAGTCGTTATCGTATTTCATATTTAAATGTGGTGCTTAATTTAGGGAGGCGTACGTTATATTTTCCGGTGGTCTAGCGTACGATACGACTGGACGAACCCCGAGCATAACGGTGATACATGGGAAAACCACCACTGTGTTAGAGATGGAGCACAATGTGATAGATTTCATTACGCTATGCGAAAGTCCATGGACCAGCGGTACGCGAATAAATCGTTTCTTCAATCAATTCATTAGGAATTATTACCTCATATTACCGTACCCCGTTTTTCTCTTATCGTACAAAATTAACAACACGTATTTCGATACGAACAAATTCGTGAATCAATTCGCGTAGAATTATCACGCTGCGAAATTTGATCGTGCACGTACTCTTCCCCACAGATTATCAGGATCCATACGCCGTTGTGGTTCTACTACAAAACGACTTGGTTGTGATAGATTTATTAACACCCGGATTTCCGTGTTTTGAAAATCCGTATCCGATGGACATACACGAGTCGCCAGTGACGTGCTGCGCGTATTTCGCGGACTGTCCCTCGGATCTAGTGCCAGCTTTTTACTCAGTAGGATCCAAGTCTCAAAAAAAAACAGGGTTCAGTGAAAGGGATTGGCCGATATCCGGCGGCGAGTGGAGTTCAAGTTCTAGCAGTTACAATGAAATTATTTTGACCGGGTGAGTAGCTAGTTCTTGAAATCTTTTACTTTTCACGAAAGTCTGGTTACACGTTATTAACGGAAAGTGAACAAGTTATAATTTGAATGCCTTTAGTCACGCTGATGGCAGTATAAAGTTTTGGGATGCGTCGGCGGGCACGTTACAAGTCCTTTATAAATTGAAGACGGCGAAACTTTTCGAGAAAGGTAGAACGCGTAGTATAGACTCGGAGGAGGATCCTTTAGCGATACAGCTCATCTTCCTTTGTCCCGAAAGTCGGAAATTAGCGATCGCTGGAAGCGGAAGACACGTTGTTTTATTTAAATTCAAAAAAGTCGAGAGTATGTCGGAAGTAATGGTAAGTAATTATGTTTTTATAAAAGCGCGCATAAGCGAAGTTATTAGAGGCGTGTTTTTCAAAGAACGGGCTTCGAGAATATCTAATTACTTGCATTTTGAAACGAGATACCCTTAATACGTAATTTTATTTCATCAAGCTTATGATTAAATTATCGTTGAGTTCCATCGCGTCACAAGAGATATTATTCAAATTTTGTGACGGCTAATGATAATATATAGGTCGTTGGGGAAGGTAACTGGTTTTCTCATTAGTTTCTTTCTACTTCGAAACGAATATAAATTATACAGTATTTGGCTTTTATTATCGCGAATCCTTTTAATCGGTCAATCTTCTAATCAAATATCGCTGGTTAATTAAGTTAGCTTTATCGATCAATAACGTTTACCGCAGACATTGGAGATCTCGCTGTCAGGTGAATCGGGGAAAGAAGTTGAAAGCTCATCCGATCATGATTCCCCGGCTGGTAACACTTCGGGAACTGGTGAATCAAAAAATAACGAAACGAATCAATCGCTTAAAGTTAAGACCGGTTTACAGAAAAGGGCTGCAGGCTTTCAGGCAACCTTGATCTGCTTGACCGTCGCTCCTGCTGGAGAACAAGCTGAAAATATAACTGCTCTCAGCTTAAACTCCTCTTATGGTCTGTAAGTATTCAAATGAATTGACAAAATATTATTTACAAAAATGTATTCATATGAGAGGAAAACATATTATTAAGAAAACTTTTTATTTATATTTACTTATGTAAAAAAGTATTTGTGCAAGTCTTGCATTATTTTACTGGTTCGAAAAGAATTCACGGTAATGTGTTTTAAGCAGGGGCAATTTGTATTTGAATTTCAGGATGGCTTATGGGAACGAGACCGGTATAGTGATAATAGATATTGTGCAGAAGATTTCATTAATTGTGTTGAACACGGCGGACATCGGTGGTAACGTCGACCCGTGTCAACGCGTGCTACGCAGCCCGAAACGTCAGGACGATTCGAAGCGGGACAACGACGACAAAGCAAGGAGTCCAAGCACAGATCAGGTAAAATGTATTTCTTTCTTGGTTTAAAGCTGTTCTAAGTATCTGAATTGTTACCTCTCTCATTCCCCTTATCCACGCCCGCGTGATGAGACATCTTGAAAATTTTATATCTAAATATACATATATCTATATATACATATTTGCATTTCGCTTCTTCCTAGCCATTAAAATTAATGGTCTTCATATTGCATGATTGTAAATGAAACATACATTGATTTGAATGTTCGGTCTCTTTTTTTTACTGAAATTTGTGATTACGGACTTTCTTTTATCTTTGTAAATACGACCAAAACTTCAGTTCTCAATCTAACTTTTAGACACCTAAGAGCTGTGATTAAAAACAAAGTAGATCTCGTTGTATGGCCGTAAGTCGTCCGTTAATATCGTTATTCTTTTCTAAGGATATTTTATAAGATACAAATAATAAACAGTTGCCAATAAAACTAACAATTAACAATCTGCCAAACACCTATGAATAAACTGAAATCTAATTATTCAACCGAATAAAAATAACGTAGACGGGACGTCGTAACGAGCGTTTGGTATATTAAAATATGTCAGCACCCTGTAAAATACACAATGTCTACAAATTAAAATACCTCATGTTACATAAACGATTGCATTTTAAAGTTTATGTTCCGTTCGACTCGTTTTGTTTTACTGAACTTCATGACTGTCATGCGTTATTTTAATTCACAATAACTGCTTCGAAGTGAACACTAACATTTAGATTAGAGGTTCTTATAGTTAAGTAAGTATATGACTATTTTATTGTTTTTACAAATTCCAAGCAGAAAATTTATGATAAAAATTCATTAACAAACTGTTGTAAGTCTCGGGGTAAGTTTGATTAATCTAAAAGTATTAATCAATATACATGCTGATGTTTTTTTTTTGCTTTTCTCATTATTTTACGAGCCGCACGGTAATCGTATTCGTTCATGTATCCGCAGTTTCATCGAATTAGGAAATCGCTTACCAAAGTAAAAGTAAAATATTTGATTTGATTTTCACCAAATTAATTAGAAGTAAAAATATACAAGCGACGTGTTGTAGTCGATAGATGAACACAAGGTATATGTTCGTAAATAAGAGATGCTGTTTTCTACTTGGAATCTTAGAACAGAATACAAATTCCGTAGATAAAAATCATCTTATATATTAGATACAGTTCGAACGATTTGATATGACAAACGAGGATGTTATCGGCTAACTAGTGGTCAAACTTGTCATTTTCCCTGAGCCGAGAATTGAAGTTTAGCTAGATATTTATGTGTATATTATAATAAGCCATACATATATCAACAATAATTTCATATCATGCATTTAATGTTTAGCTAACTACGTGTCTGCCTACGTTGAAACAAGTAAGAGCAATACAATTTGTTTTCGTTAAAGAAAGAGCTAGAACCTGTTTCACTTGTTTTTGTTTTTTTTTTGTTTTTTGTTACTTTTCGTTTGATGATATGCGGCATTACACTTGTTATTACGAGGATACAAACGAATTCGACGATAAGTAGGTAGTAAAGAGTAGATAATGTTTCAGTTCTATCGTTACTAGTTTTCCGTCGTATTTAGAGATTCGATGTTGAGTACGTAGGAACAAGAATACAGAAAACAATGAGAAACAAGTAAACACGATTTTGAAAGAAAGTAGTTGGAACTACCTACCAGACAAAACGACTATCATTATACAATTGTGTACTACCGCTTGACAATCCCCAATGAAGTTACGTGTGCGCCAATTTTCACATAAACGTTTGATGGAGTCTGTGCATGTACATAGAGTTTAAGTTTAGAGTTACATACAACGATACCAGATTATACAAAGTGACCGCAATATTAAAACATGCATATTTTATATGTCACATCGTAATTTCTGTTTTGTCTCCAAGTTAAGAAATGCATGGAGGTATCGATGGCAATCTATACATTTTGTTAACACGAATGCGTCGAACAAACGGGACGGGCAATTCCATTGTTTTTTTTTTGAAACTGTACAAACTGCAACATCGAACAGAACTAAACGTACGGTTCCTTTTACGAGACGCGAAACTTACCTTAAGCAACTTCAATACCAAGCATATGTATTATACTCGCCTTGTGCTCGCACGTTTGCAAATATTAGGTGAGTGGAGAAGTTTTGATGAACTTCGGAATGATATTAAATTTGTATCGGAAATCAATGTTACAGCTGGACGCAGACTGTTGGTACAGTCGATATGAATATTCATTATTAACGTTGGCAAGGATCAGTTATTAAGTTTACTCATTACGCGATTCACGGTTTTTAATTATTAATTTTCTCATTACTCGATATATTTAATTTAAATGGATCGAATTCATTCGTTTATAGAGTGAGCCATCAAAACTTTTGCACACACCCCATTCATGATTATTGCACAGTTGACAATTTGTTTATGTGATAGCGTGCTTGTTCACGTATGTGTTTTGTCTTTACATTGCGAGACTTGTTAAGATGACCATACATTCAGATAGTCTCTTGGGTAACAGGTAATCACGGAAAATGGATTTCAGTTATGGAATAATCAGTTGATTCAATATTCACAATAAAATTAATTCTTTTTCTTTTCTACTATACGTATCGAAAAATAATATACATAAACGACATGACATCTTTCTCACGGTGCATTGCCTGTACCATGGATTTCTATCTAATAATTATGGTCATCTTATATTTGTATTTTATATACAAGAAGCGATCGCTGATAAGAAACGAACTACGTTTTAATTCGAAGGTGCGTTTTTATCAGATCTTCTACTACTGTTTATATTATGCAAAAATCACAGGGATTCTCCACGATTGTCGTGCAAAGTAACACGAACAATGGAACGTAACAGAATAGTAAAATATTCAGGCTGAAATATTTTTTTTAGTGTAACAAGTGAAACTTCATTGTAGACGCTATTGAGGTACACCGCGTTGTTGTGTTAAATAGTAATATTAGTTGGAATTTAAATGACAAAGACATTTGAAAATAATGTGTTGGTAAAATAGACGATAATAAGAACTTGTGAATTGTTTCAGCTACGGTTGTATATCGCCGCGATAAACTACACTCTTTATCAAGTACTGACGATTATAGCAGGTGACTTGAAATACTGTTCAGTTAAATGAATACAATGAGTAACGTAAAAACTATTTGATAGAATTGCTTGAAGTAGTATTTAATCTCGATTAAATAAATTTTTAGGCTGCTTGCGACAATTACGAGTACAATATAAACGTTGTTCGACGTGTATATATGCTAGATGTATTTTAAAGAAAGCAGTACATCGCAATAACTACAAACAGCTAATCATTTCTGCTACTTTATATATTTAGAAACCTTTGAAACGAAGTACAAATACTTGTGATAAACTTGACAACGAATACTTTATTATCAAATCTGAAGATCATCTTTACAATATTTTCTTTTTTAACATAAAAGTACTCTCAGGTCAAAATATTTTTTATACAGATTTATCTACGTGGGTCATATACATTATACTATAAGATTACGTTATCAAATGTTCATATCATTGAATAATGATGCACATATTTATTAATATCACTAATTGTGATTATTTCATATGTACCAGGCATTTATTAGGCGTACATTAAGCATTACTAGTTAGCGTCGGAAAATCTGTAGACACCCTCTATAGGAAAAATTGTATGTAACATTTGCATCCTCAGACGCCAATTTAAAAATATTTCACACTTTATTGATAATTAATGCTATTAATTAAAATTGAATCTACTGAAAAATGAACGGTTGGCTTTATGGGGAAGCATTATTATATACATCAAATCGACGATAAGTGGAACAAGCTATGAACTCGTTTCTATGAGCATCTTAGGTATTCTTTAATTAATTACGAGTGGAGTTAAAGAAGAAAATTGCGAAGCATATACATATACCTTCCCTTCGTCTGCACTCTTCATTTTCGACTATTACGAGGAACTCCGTTCAATTTGGGAAGTGACAAGTGACCATGCGTTTGCGATATTTCTTCGTTCGATGATTGAAAATCCAATACGGTTAGAGATTCTCATAAGTAGATATAGGTCAGAGCACTCGCACATATAGGTATAGTGTATTGTGTCGAACGTAGTGTATGAAACGATTATATTTGTAAGATTATACGCCCACTTACTTGTTTTACCAATTTCGTAACATGCGAGGAGAGATTACTAACGAGCGTTACTAACATATACTATAAACAACGCTGTGTATAATACGCGTAGAGTAAACGGTAATCTGCTTCTAGAGTTTAGAAATTAAACAATATTCACGTTTTTTATCTGGTTACCGTATTGATTGATTTGTGAAACAAAAATCCAACATGTTGAATTCATCAGAATCTCGGAGAGCCTACCGTGAAATCCGAGGGATTGTTAGCGATGGTAGCCGGCGACGGCGCGCAACAGTCGCAACAACAATGCACGGTTCGCGGCGAAACGCAAACCGGAAGCGGTAACGAGAGACCCGGGAACGTTGATGAACCCGTGAGCGATACCAGTAAACCCGGATACACGTCGGGCGAAGAAGATTGCGCCAAGAATCACGGGTGGAAAAAAGGATTCAGTTTGAAGAGGCAACTGAGCAAGGTTGATCTGAAAATTAAAAGTACTTTCACGCCGACATTGGTGACGTCTCAGAATGGGGTACTTGTATTTGCTTTTTTTTCATTCCTACGAACACGTTTTTTTCTTTAATAGAGATTACCGAGTGCAAGCTGAAATAGTTTTATCTCACACCCATTTGTCCTTTCGTTTGTGTTACTGCTTTTTCCGCTTCGTTACTTCAGACAAGTGCAATTAACATTATCTCGCGTGTTTGTTTCATGGAGATGGTGAAATCGTTTCTCGCCTATGTTTGGTACTTTCAGTGTTGAATATATTACTAACAAACTGGTAAATGGAAAAGTTTATCTCAAGCAATGTCCGTAATTATTTTTCAACTGTTTTATAGTGTGTATTAAATCTTATCAGTTTGAAGTGATGTGTTGAACTCTAATTTAGTAGAGTATAACATAACATGATTTGATTTTAACTATTTTATTAGAAAGACACGAAGACTTCTTTGTTAATGTGGCAAAATTATTTTTAGTTCTATGTGACTAATGGTGTCGATACAGAGCAGTGTTTCTCGACATGTGAGTTGCGACTTCCTTAGGAGTCATTCGAGTCTGATGATAGTAATTTACCTTTTACTTATTTTAATTTCATTCTATTTTTATACAAATGTATTATCTATTTATTTCGTATTAGAGATGGAACTGACATTCATATTCGCTAGTGACATTTCACATTAATTTGTAATAACAATTCCGATGAACATATCTAAACGAGATGGAAGTAAGGATCAGATTATTTGACTACCGTGAAAGGTAGTCGCGATTCAAGTAGGAAAACACTGACGTCGAGTCAGTAGCAATCGATTCGAGGGAGAGAGAGCTTGTTTGGGCTTGAACGAGTCGAGGACCGAGAGAGAATACACATATACAAGTACCCCATTGTTAACAGGTAGGCACCGATCAGAAATCTTCCGTTTTTTACTGTAACGTCAACGAAACCGCGAGTTCGTTGTCACCGGTCGATAGTACCGAGGCATCGCCATCGTCGACGGAGGGTACGACGATACTCGGACGCGAGAGTCCGTTGAACGACGAGAGAAAGAGGATCAACCAGGAGGCGAAGAGCCCGATGATCGAGGGTGACGCTAGCAAATCGTTGCCGATCGGCGAGAGCGTGATCAGCAGATCGGACGCCGTGCGACCGGTGAACTTAACGTTGACCACGACGACGGCCGAGAACGAGCTGAAACCGCCGCGGCTGAAGAAGATCGTGAAAATGAAGCAGCAAGCGAAACGAAGCGAGGGCCGTTTGTTGTCCGCGCCGAACTTGAAATTCGGTAAAAACGACGCGATGATATGCGACCTAAGGTGCGAGGAAACGAGCACGGCGCCCGAATCATTCACCGGGAATCTGATAAGGCGATTCAGTAAGTGTTAACGCTAAATTAGAGTAGAGGAGAGTTTGTGTTGTCCGTGTGCATTTAGAGATTGTGATGATACGTGTTAGAGTTTCTTTCAACGTTTAAAACATTGCGAATGTGGAGCGTAAACACTGTTCGTTCAGGTCTACAAGCGTGAGTGGGGTTGTTCGTCTCATTTTGTCTTTATCTTTTTTTTTAATAAACTCTTGTGACTGATTGCACAGTAAGAAGCAGAATTGAATAAGATTCATCTTCTCAGAAAGTGTAATCTGTATATACACACATAAACATTGCGATAAGATACGAGAGAGACTTGCTCCATTATAAAATTATATACTTATATACTTCATATATTAAAATACTTAAACATTTTATTTATACTAAAATGGTACTTGCATGGTTTTTCTCGTATCCTCAATACAGACTGGATACCTGATTGGATTACTACTTCCTAGAAGATGTTCATCGATTCAGATTTTGTGTCTTACTCGATACAGAGAAATTGATGATATTTATACATATATAAAAAGAAGCGGTACACCCTGTTATATTGCGACATTTCATCGATGCACATGCAAAGCTTGTATCCCCCCCGTACGCCTTGTTCGTTACTAGAACTGTTTGTTTTGTAACAATGATATATCCGTATTGATCCATAACAATTAGATACACCCACGAGTGTGTATTTTGGAATGCGTAGTTTGCGTATATGGAAACTATAATACCTACCTACATACTCGCATAACATATCATCCCATTTGCGTGGATCTCAACTCTTGTACGATAGACACATCATTCTGATCCCCGCTGTTCAAACGATGTTGACGAACCCCACCGTGTTTTTCAACACGCCAACTTCTCCTCCGACCGTAGTACAGCAAGCAACAATCAACCTTTATGTATCTGAAATTTCAATTCACTCTTCGATACTCGTTTTTT
>SHCU01000303.1:26273-41398 GCA_004307685.1 Ceratina australensis
TTTTTTTCCAAAAACCCAAAAAATTCTTGTCAGCGCAACGAATTTTATTGACTAAGTGAGAAGAGATTCTACTTTAACGCTTTTTCAGGTTCAAATCAGTTTTGCGGTCTTCCCCGACAGCAAGGTTGATTCAGGTAAAAAAAGGTTTTTCACATTTTGACAGTTGTCTGATCACCGAGAGAAAAATATGCTTGCTGCGTGAATTTATATCATACAGATATTTATTTTTCGTTTCTTTATTTAAGTAATATCGATCACACGATTCGCTTTCGTTCTCTTCATTGTCTCATCCGATTACTACTATTCAAATGTCATAATTCAGCGCAGCTAATTGTACTAAATTGGCCAAAAAGTGTCCTTATCTTCTGTTGCACTTTGACATTTATATCTGTAGACACTAACAGGCGTTCAGTCCTAAGTGTCCAAAACTACAAATCTCTATCAGAAAGTTGTGGAATTACAATTTAAAGAATATAGACAACATATGAAAAATAAAGATTAATTAGTAGCTCCTAATAAAATTCAAGTAGCGAAAATAGTTATGTAAAATGTAAAAGTTATAAAATACACATAGTTAGCACTTAGTGATGAGAGAAACAATCTTTATGGATTGGAGTTGTTCATTTACAAAATGTGTTTGCTAAGGGCTTTTCACTTCTCCTCGTGGAGCTTCTTAAGTATAAGTAAAGAGACGCAGCAAGCTTTTTGGCCAATCCGCTATACACATACAATTATAGTTGGTCATTTATTACTGTTTCATTTTCACGTGTGTGTATATATTATACATACATATACGAATTAGCTGTTTTTATTCTGGATACGTGTAACATGTTGTACGAATCCGTCACGTTTACACCTTTCTCTCGGTACGATATTTCGCTTTCAAGGCTTCTCGATATTTTATTTAATAATTTGCACGCAATAGCAATAGTAATGATAATGATAATAATAATAATAACAACATGTATTGTTACGACATCATCAATGACAACAGGACGTGAAATCATTTTTATATACGTATATACACATAGTATAAGTCTAGTCTAATTCTTATTTTCAATATGTACATACAATATATTCATCGTTTACCTTTTTACCTGAAGGATACTGAGAAAGAGAGAGTGAGAGAATACGTGTGTAAAAGAGAGAGAGGGGGGGAGAGATGTACTATATATACATATAGCATTTTACTGCTTTTTTTATTTAATTTCTGATTTTCGTCAATATTGACTGACTGCTATAAAGGACTCTGCATAATATGTGCTGATATTCCACATAGCAAGAGTTAACGAGCCGCGATGCAAGTAAAACGAATATCTCCAGCCATGCTTCTCATGATTGATCGATCTTTTTTCTCTAGTATAGTATACCTATTAGTAGAAATTCATTATTGACCCTTAAATGGCAGATTTGTACAAGACATAACAAAACTGTGTTATTTAACAACTTTACTTATTTTTTTATCCTTAAGCGTTTAAGGGTTAAAACTATTTTCGATCAGAAATAGATTGCCATCTATAAAATGGGCGAATACATTTTTGATTTCAGTTCGAGAATAGAGAACGTTCGTTATAATTCATCCAATAACTTTCGCATCATTAAGAATTAAAGTTTTATTTAATCAGGAGTTACTAGTCACTCCATTTCTCTCACGAATCAAATGCTTTATCAATCTTTAAAATCTGATAAATAACTCTTGAACTTTCATCTTTACACGTCCATTACTTTCCTACATTAGAAATATCTCGAATCGTTTTTATCTCACATGTCTAAATTTTCAAGATGTGCTAAGTGCATTTTGCAATAACGAAAATTGCGATAATCCGTTGCACTTTTCTTAAATAAGGAATGAAAGGTAGAAACGGAAACTGATATATTATACAGTGTCTACTTGCAATGTACAATTTTACAAATTTCTTGAGTAGTTTCCCTCGTTAAATTATAAGCGCACAATAGAATTAATTATTTATGGAATAATCGTTTCTACGACTTTTCAACTGCCGCAAAGTCCTGAGTAATTTTGTCTATAGATACATGCCATGATTTAGCCAAACCCGACTGTACGAGATACTTTTACACAGATACTTTTACGAGATACAATAGATATTTTTACTCATCGTCGCACAGTGGAAATTTTGTCTACAACTTTAAACACCATTAATCTTTCCCAGCTCATATTAATAGAGATAGTCACATACCGCCATGGTTCCTTAGATAAGATATTTTTACGGCTTGCCAAGCTATTTCTCTGTTCGATATCTCTTAACGTGTCCAATCGACCGTATAGAAATATCATTTATCGAGTCTCTATAGTAGAAGAATCAGTGAAGCCTCGATAGATTCGTACAAACGGGATTCTACGATATCTCCGTGATCCTAAACGAGGATTATGTTTATAGACAAAATCGCTCAGAAAGGTTGAGGTTGACAGGATATCACGAAGGTGATTGAGATCGGCAAGGCGCGGTTCGGATTAACAGGTAATCGATGTAGGAAACGAAGATTAAATCTAACGAGCAGCGCCTCGAGGATAAAGAGCGGTGCATTATAATATTTTGACGCCGCTTAGCGCGGAGCCACCTCCCGTCTCTATCGTATTTACCGTCGTCACGTTTGATCTGTCGCTGATTTGTAGATGAACGAGATGTGCATGTTGCCGATTGCGCGAAGAGGTACGATGGTCGTTGGTGGTAGTGGTTGCGGTGAGAAGGGTGACAACGCGGATAATAATAGCTGTAGCTCCTGCGGCAACACTGGCGACGGTGGTTGCAATAGCGAGTGTACCGGAGGACCTAGCCTCGGCCCTCGCGCGGTCACTCGCAATAACGTGAATAGCGGCGACGACGATGTCGCGGCTGCTTCTCGCAAGTCCCTTACGGTCGAGCCGTCACGTCAGTCTCGTACTCAGGGTATAAGAAAGCTCCAGAAGTGCCTGAGTACCGCTACTAACTATTACGAGCTGGAATCCCCGTCGTTGAACAACTTTCCAATGACTTCGTTATTCTCTAGTCACCGTAGCACCGAGTCTCGAAGCTACACGTCGACCGCCCCGCAAGCTCCTTCCAACTACCAGAACATTCTCTCCAACACCAGACAGTATAACAGCTTCGGTAGTATCAAGTCAACGAATTATCATAAGTAAAACAATTAACGTGCGACCGCCTAATATTTATTAAACCACTACGTAGAACTTAATCGATTGTTTTCTATGTTACTGAATGAGACGAATCTAATCTTATTCTTCTATCAAGCTTTTTTAATCCTCGTTTACTTATCGTTTTGCGTTTCGTTGTTTAATAGAGCGATTCTTCTACGAATGGATACGCTGTGCGATTGATGGAGACCAGCAATTCTCGCGATTACCTCGCGGTTACCGTTTAATTCGTATTTGTACGCTGAGTTTTAGTAAATCAATTAAACGTTCAATTTATCCTTCTTATCGATATAATATATCATATATTATATAAAGATATACAAAGATGTAACGGAATTCCTTTAGTTTTTCAAGCCTGGTCTTCGTCGTCGCGTCTTTTTCTCGCTGTGTCACAAACGCTAAGTACTGTCTGGTCTCTGCTGACTTGAGTGTAAGATAAAAAAAAAGAAGAATACACTTGCGATCTCGGCACCGAGAATCTCTATTAATCTGTATTCGTCGCATCCGTTTTATTTCTGAAAGAAGTCTGTTCGCTCGCCTATTGACAAATCACTTTCCTCTCTGTCCACGAATTGAACACAGAAAAATGGCACATCATCCGAACATTTGCGTGATCTCTAGTTGTGTATCTCACTCTATGCACCACCGGCGAAAGTCTTCCGCGTTGTTTCCGAATCTCTATCTCTATCTGCCTCGAATTTTCAGTTGGCTTATTTTTCTCTAATAGATGTGTGGCCTAACGACAACACGTTGATTGACTCTTCCGCTCACTCAGTGTACACCTCGTCAGACCCCGAGTGCACAGGATTTTTTTCATTTTTATTTACGTCGTTTTACGAACGAATTGCATTCCCTTTAGATACCGATAGACCGTGTACCGTACTACCGATGATAACAATCTCTGACTCGTAAGCCCGAGTTTGCAGAAGATGTTGGACGATCGTTAGCGAAGGGTAAAATCTTGTGCACAAGCGCGTGTATGTGTACCGAGTGCGTATATACATCCAAAAGCGTAGAATTCAGGGATGTCGCAGAATGCCTTTGTTTTTAGCGCGAATTGCATTCGATCATACTCTTGCTACAAGAATTTCTTTCCTTCTTCTATAGAGCGTGAATTGTCTATGTCTACACTTCAAACTCATGTGTTGTCTTACTTTCATTTTTTGAACACAGGCCATGATTTGTGTTCGAGTTTTCAGGCGCCTTTTTCAGAGTGTGAACTGTGCCCTTGTTTTCACCATGTTCTACGACACATGATCTCATACAAACAGTAATTATTAACACGTTACGATATTATGCAGAGGCAAAGAATTATTTTCAACTTGCGTCTTTTTTCTATGAATTGCATTAGACTCGCATCAGGTATTAACGAAAGATATTACTTCCTTTTCAGTAATTATATGAATATCATTTTTCCATTTTAATTCTGTTTCGAATAGTGATTATTGTTTGAAATTTAAATATTTTTTAATGAGATATTTGTATAACAATATGCAGGATGATCTGTTACTTATAAGATATATTAATCATAATGATCCTCTAAATAATCATAATAATAATTTCTACAGTGATTCATAAGAATTTTTTCATTCTTAAATTTTTGTAGTATTGCTTATACATACGAAGAACGTCCTGCATCGTGCAATATGTTCAAATGCAAAAATGATCATTTTCGCAACAAGTATACATATACATATATGACGTTAACATCACATGTATGACCTCGTAAACAAAATCTGGGTGTTACATCGTTGACACACGAGTTTAAGTTCTCACAATTTGCGCATGAGGTCGAAAGTACCCGTGATGCACTCGCTTTAACGACGGATCTTTACAACTTACAAGTCGTTTACTCTTCTTTTTTTTTTATTTTTTCTCTCTCTTTCCGCGGCGAGTCCCCGCGAGCCAGAACAACACACGTTGCCCCGAACTGGATGTTGAAAACGAATGAAAGGTGTTACATTCTTGTGAAACTGTCCTATCGAGAAAGAAATACTACATAGACATGATAGTTGTTGTTGTTGTTGCTGTCGCTGTTATTATTATTATTGTTCTTGTTGCTGTGATTACTGTTGTTCTTGTCGTTAGTGTGTCATTGTCCGAAACGTTGTCTGGCGATCAATCTTCTCTCTTTTCATGTTCTGACCACTGACTCTGCCACTACATTTAGCGATTTTTCGTTAATCCGCCATTACGATCAGAGAACGCTCAGCTGTCAGAGATACTATGTTGAATTGTGATAGATGTTGCATGCTCGCCAAACGGAGAATAGCTCGTAGTCGAAACCTGGCGCGTACGGTATTTAACGTTTCATTTATTCTCGGGACTGCTGGCCGGGTAGACAAGTACGACAGTTCGTTTCAACGATCAAGGAGCTCGAGCATGTCCTCGCTCGAGAACATCATCACAGAAACCATCAGCTGCCTTACGTTCGCAGATTCCTACACGAAAAAGAGTGGTACGTGCAACACGCTTAAATAATTCCTTAGCCAAGATCGGTAATAAAATTATATTTTTAACACTCTCTGTCCCATTGTCCAGATACCAGTCCTGTACCAACTCTTTGGATCGGTACGTCTGTAGGATCTATCCAAACGGTGATATTTAATACACCTACTCGTGCAGAACGACACGCTCATCCGGTCGTCGTTACCACGTGCAGTACGTACAGTTACATTTAATATCTACAAATCAGTTCCCTAGATATAAGTCAATCTTTTAGAAAATATATTTTATGAACAACGATATAAGTAATATATGATTCCTTTATTTGATTTCCGTAGATGGATCTACATTTAGGTTGAAGGGATGCATTCTGTCAATGTCCTTCTTAGATTGTAATGGTGCTCTGATGCCATACTCGTACGAGTCCTGGAAAGACGACAGTACGGACAGCAAAGAACGAAATAGTACGTTATACCCGATCGCACGAGAGCTAGACTCTTACCTTTCGTGTAAACGTTGATGTTTTATTATTAAAGGGAGTTCAGGCAAATCTACGAACAACCGGATGTCTCCGTCGATGAACGCGCAAGTAACCACGGGGGACGGGTTCGAGGATCGTCAATTCGTAGTGTTAGCGTCTGAGAAGCAAGCGAGGGTCGTTGCATTACCTTCGCAGAACTGTCTCTACAGGCAACAATTGGCCGAGACTCACATCGTGATTAAAGCAGAGATTACATCCATAAAAGGTATGCACTTAATCGAAGACAATAAATCTGAGCGTTCTACCTATTCGAAAATTGTTCCTAGAATTTGTGCTCCTCCTTCAGTCTTCACATAAATTGTAAATTGAATCCGAGATGGAATTTTGTTGTTTTCCAGATAACGTATGCCTCGTATGCTACATCTCGAATGGGCACATAACAACGTACAGTTTACCGAGTTTGAGACTACTGATAGACGTCGATTTCCTACCTCTTATAGATTTGAGGTAAGAAGAACAATTATTTTATTTAATTAGCTTTGCAGCAATTATTATAATTGCACATGACAAATAATGCACCGTACGCTGCTGCAATATTATAACACTGCAACATTTTCTGTACGTTGTTAACTGTAGCGTAACAAATCGTTTCGTATTAACAGGACTGTTCCTTTAGCTAATTACTAACGATATTGATTCATCATTTTTCGATTTAACGAAGTAATAACGATTTGAATATAAATAATCATTACAGTTCTTAAATAATCATTTTTTAAAGTGTTTTTTTAATATTGCTAAATGGAAAATAAAGGATTCACAGTCAAATCAAATTAATTAATTCTAGCTTTATTTGATGAAACTAATTTAATTATTTTTACGTATAATGTACAGTGTTAATATTTATTTTACGACATAGTTCTATCATCAATGGACATAATTTCTTGCACTACATTGATTTATTATCTATAAGGCACTGCCGCAGGAATTATTTCTCATATAATAAAATAACGAAGTATGATCGTGTACTTAGAACATTGACTTCAAATTTTAATGTGCAGTGAAATGAATTGAGCATAGAGAAGTACGTTACAATTGCAGATACTAACGGGTCAATCATTTAACTCCGTGTGCTGCTTGGTCAAAGAGCTATTGTATATACATGCAGTTCATTCGAATTTACTTCTACCATAACGTGGAAATTATTTTATTGTATAAACCGACGCACCGTGCATTACGTAGCTGAGCGAATGTCGAATAGACTTCATATTCCAACATGTATTCAGATTGACGACACTGTTATCAATATAGAATAATTAATTACTTTTAGTGAAATGGTGATAAGCAATTAATTATTATCTGCAGCATGTAATTTATTTACTAATTAACTAACATGTACAGCCTGCAACGTGTGGATGCTATATCTAATGAAAATTGACTTTGGATACGTTACATCACGTTAGAATCTCTCAATGTTTAAAAATGAACATTTCGGAGGAGATACATCAATTTTCAGATATTGCGTTCATTCTTCACGCCAGCTACTGTACCCGTTAACCCTTAATACACTTATAGCATGCTTTAACGTCAGGGGTGACGAACCTCTACGTTGGGTGTCAGTTATCCCACTACTAGTCAGACGGTTCTCTCCTTATTGTTAAAAACCTCAGACAAAACTACGCTTTTCTGTCTACTGGCCGATTCTCTACCAACATCTAAGAAAATATAGCATCACAGCCTCACTACTCTCCATCATTGCTACTACGTGAAAAAGTGCGACGACTGGAAAGTCACCGATCCCTCCATCGATTGATAATAAACAACAAATCTACTATTCGACTGAATGTCGAAGGAATGCTTGAGATAAGCCCTACTTACCTCTGAGGCTTTTAATTTATTGGCACCTAGAGAAGCCATGTTTTAGTAGGGAGTACGGATGATTTATCCTACAAAGAATAAAGAACTGATTGGTCGGACACTCCTGTCTTGTTTCATCAACTTTGGCGTACTGCTATTCGCTAAGGCGGTCACATGTATGAATCAGACCGATTATCCAGGAAATGAGTGGGGTTGAGTTGGTCGCCAGTGAAACCGAAGAAGAGATAAAAAGTGAATGACCAACCTATGACATGCGGATAGCGAGCACATAGGGAAGGTTAAAAGGAAGAGCCGTCAGTTCGTCATCCCTGCTTTACGTAGAAATTCTTTATGCGGCACTTATCTAATGCACCGTTCACGTTTCTTGAATTAGATGAAAAGAGCAAACGAATTTCTACTATTACTACTTTTTTGAATTGGCAGACATTTATTTCTAAACTAATTTTGCATCTTCGATGTATACGTTTTAATTTGCGTAGCGATTTCTCTACTCTCTCTCTCTCTTCTTCTCTCTCTTTCTCTTTCTCTTACTCTTTTTCACTGTTAGGGGACAACTTCTATTACGATTACTTTTATACTTTATCATTCTCTTCTCTTACATCACTTTTTCTACATATCTGAATAAAATGAAAAGAACTGGGATCGTGTTACTGAAACGAAATGAAAAGTATCTTGAAGATAAAGCAGAGAGAACATTTGATGTTTTAAGGGTTAATGTTGACTAATGTGAATTAAACAAAATCTCTATTTACTGGTGTGTGGCTTTAACGTTCACTTTTCTCCTGTCTCTGTAATCTCTAACAGTTTTCAGACTACAAAACATGGCATTGTAGACCCCATGTTGTCCATATGGGGTCACCAACTCTTTGTAAATGGCGATACCGATCAGTAAGTGATCTATAAAATACACCTATCACAATATGTATTTTATAACTTACGTGCAATGCCTTGCGTGCTATATGCGTTTTATAATTTCTCTCTTCTTCCAACATACTATTTTAATTCCTAAATATTAACTTCTTTAATTACTTCATAATATAATAACTGTTTAAATGTCATCAGGCCGATCGCTTCGATTTTCATTACTATTTTTATTAGCCGATAAAGCTTATTCAAAATATATACATACATGTATACATACATATGTACGTAAGTGCACATTCTCCAATTTCGACAATATTATGATTATATTATATTATATCCCAGTACACACATTCTCACACGTTATCATACAGACTTCGCGATGCGAACAAGCATCATAATAACGTTTCCTGTCTTCCTTACAGAATTGCAAAGACACTGTGCCTCAGCAACAGGGGCCATGGTTTGTATCTCTCATCCCCCACGGAAATTCAGAAGTTCTCCGTGTCCAATCAATTCTGGTATGTTTTCATTCGCTATCTAATCTTTCGATAAATCCATGACTACGTACAGAATAGCGTACCCACCCATGTTTGCCAGTATACCTATACGATATCAATCCTGAACAGGTTCTGCAGTTTCTACGATACTTAATTAGGGCATTGCATTTTATTTTCTCCGTCCACATCATGTAATATTTCATTACATATCTTTTTTCACTGATCAACTGTAAGTATGCTATATTTATGTGTCTTCAGCTCTGAGTTGACTGAGATGATGGGAGATTTATTCATTGGGCACGACATGCCTGAACCACCGAAGGAAAGCTTCTTCAAAGGTCTCTTCGGCGTTGGATCACGAAGCCTCGACAGAGAAGAATTATGTAAGTCCCAATCGTTTTTCCAACTGTTGTGAAAAATAGGAATATCCCATTAATTTATAACACGTTTTCGTACTGCGCTTTTCAGTCGGCGAGTCAAGCGGTCGAGCATCGCGTACGGTGGCGAAACATATACCAGGACCGAACGCGGGCGCGGAGGCTCTTCGTGAACGCGTGACGACAGCGACGGGCGAGGTGAACATGGCTCATCAAATGGTCCTCGAGCGCGGCGACAAGTTGTCCCAGCTGGAGGATCGAACGGCGCGCATGATGTCAGAATCCGAGAATTTCGCCCAGTCCGCTCACGGACTGATGCTCAAGTACAAAGACAAGAAATGGTATCAGCTATGAGAACGTTCGAGTTTGTATTCGATCCGAGCATGGAACGTCGTGCCATCGTATCGTAATTTAGCGTTCATGTTTCACCTACGAGTTCTGTCGTACTAAACACACAAAAAAAAATCTGCAAAAAAAATTAACAGAACGGAAGCATGTCCTGGGAGCTCGACGGTTAGGTATCCGCGAATTTTACACGCACACACAGAGAACATGTCACACGAGGGAGGAATAATGAGTGAGAGCTCCGTATGCGTGTGTATGCGTGAATAGTTGACGCGAGAAAGCAGAGAGAGAGAGAGTATGAATCTAAGTATGCCGGTGTGTGTGTGCGCTTCGAAACAGGAGTTGAATGGAAAAAAGGGAGGAACGGAGGATAAAGGAAACATATACCTATTTAGGCAAAAGATACTTTTACAAGCATGTAATACACACGCACATCTTTCAACAAAAAATTATAAACAAAAGGAGTACGTACACATTTAAACACAGGTAAGATTAAAAATGCATATATGCGCGATTTCTCAAACAAAATGTGTAAGAACCTCTATATATATATACATACATACATAATATTAATAAGTACCTATAGGCAAGTATAGGAAACATGATTCAACTACGTGCGAGTCAATAGTTATATAACAGTTCGCCTTTTAACCGACGTTAAAACCGACGTACTCGTTAATCCATTCGGACGTCCTGTATCAATGAAACTCTTTGTTTGCTATCCGATCAACAACCGAAACAAAAGAGAGAAATATGCGAAGAACAAAATACGAACGATCATCCGGGGTCAAGATCGACGATCAGGATGGATCACGGCGAAAGCCTGTTTAAAGCGCAGCGACGTCGTTCCGAATGTATTGACAATAAAGGTAATTAACTAATTAATCGAGATAATAGCGCACCGAGTAAGCGACGAGTACATTGTAATACGGGCTTTATCCACGACGCTGGTGATCGTTGGGGGTTTACACCGTTGATATATCGCTAGAAAGAAAAATGCTATGTACATAAAGGAAACAAAAGTGTAGTGGTAGCGAACAAAAATATTATACGTTAAAACAAGAAAGAGCTGTTTGTATAATAACGTGTTGTAAGTTACGCAAGTTCAGGGCCGACGACGAATCCTGGCCGAATTTACCGGTGCACGGATGATGGATACGAGGGACGGGAGGCGAGTTACTGTAATTTTAAACAAAATTGTATGCGTAGATTAGACTACTTAAAGACAATATATAATATATATATATACATACATATATATGTATACATATACGTACCGTGCGCGTACGCGTGTGCGATAAATTTGTTCGAATTCGTCGTGCCGCTGAATCGTCGTACTGCTTCCATAGCAATAACTGTATAGTTGATGTTAATGGTACTAATCACCTGCATTGAAACAAAAAAAAAGTAACTATATACTATAACGTGTCCCGTAGAGAATTAATTAGAACGCAATTTCTTCTCGAGTTGATTGAAGCAACAACTTCTTGAATATAATTTTCCTCGGACAATATACGCAAGTAGTAGAGATTCGTTGATTAACAGTGAGAGAAAAACGAGATAAAAAAAAAGGCAGACAACTTTTAACCACCCGTCAGTCATACCTTTTTTGTCACGAGATGTATTTACTGTCGAGTATATATATAATATATATATTACACATAGTACTGTTGCGTGGTCCACGAGTGAGGAAACAGGGTGGACTAGCTCGAGTAATATATATCGTTGCATCATCCGTGCAACAAATTTTTCCAATTTTGAGATCGTGATATATACATACAAATATATAAATATATATAAATACATATATAACGTACAGAAACATACCAAAAAAAAAAGAGAGAAGTCGGAGGGAATTAACGCTACTTTCCATTCATTTAACTTACCAAAAAGTGGTAATCTTTTCGCGGCTGCTTTTATCGTCTTAGTCTCGGTAGTATTCAAAGCCCCAGCAGCTCGATCTTATCCGAAACGCAATTAAAGGCAAACAGATCGATAATGACAATTTTATTACGGCACGCGGACGTGTGCTGGTAATATGATGTATATCCTATGAAAGAGAGACGAAGAGAAATGGAATCCAGTAGTTTAAGGCGCGGATACAAACACGTTTTCTTCTCGGGTCTTTTGTGAAAGTGATGAATAAAAAAAAAGTTGTTTACTGCTCTAACAATAAAAAGAGGAAAAAGTAGTAGTTAAATGTATGATAGCTGCAAACAGAAATGAATACATTATTACCTAAGTGTTTGATAAATATAACATATTCTAACACTTGTTGTATAAAGAGTACTATTTAGGTGAATTCTGAATTATTTATCATATCAAACAGGTTGAGATGTGTTTGAAAATAATTTATTGTAATAAAATAAAGCGGGAGAACGGCGACAACAGCGGAGAGTTTGAAGCTAGAGGAGACGGACGCGACAGAATGAGCGACGGTAAATTATTAATCGGAATTTCTATTTATAAAGCCTTCGTCTACGTTTCGTTCCGCTTCTCCATCAGTGATAGGCAAACGTGAGAGAATAAAATTATTTTCACACACAGATTCGTTAACAGAGTTTATCCGTTTTCGTTTAATTGTAAGTACTACGACGACAGGTTATTTTTCTATTATAAGAGGAACCGTTGCTTTGCGAATGTTCGATTTGCAAAAGTATATCAGACGTCTCTGCAATGATTTTTTCTAACGAACTTTTCCATGTTTTTATGAGTTCCGTTCGACGACGAGTGATAGCTCCTCCCCGAATCGTTGGGTACATGCAATGTGTATCGAATATTCATCGTTTGTTACGTTAAAACCTATTTCGACGTTGTGGCCTGAATCTGTAAACCTACTATATTGTACATGAAACTTTTGTCCTTAGATGCAGATGAAGTATCTAATACTCTCGATTTATACTATTATTATTAATCTAGTACGATTCTTATTTTTCAAGGAATATAATATCATGTTATTGTAAAAGTACTGCCTCGAGGACAGACTGTATCTTGGCTCCGATTAATAAATGAGTTTGAACCAAAAATCTAATTAACCCATAAAACGCCATGTTGCCTGTTTACAGTTAGAACGATCAACAAGAACTGCATAGCTTTTTAAATGCGTGATTTACTTTAAAGGTTCTTAACAAAATTTAGCGAATGAATCTATAATTTACGAGAGGCCCGCAAATCGCAGCGACCCTGTTGTTGACACAACCCGCAGCCGGGTAATTAAATTAATTTCTGCGACTCTTCGCACTGTTAGTAATAGGCATCGCCCGGAATAATACACTGGCTGTCTCCTATATATATATACATTTTTTTTAATTCCACAGTGGCGGCGAAGGTGCTCTCGACCGCACCCGCCTCGTACACTTCTCATTTTCAATTTAAAAATAATGAGAATTTACTGCGAATAGACGCCGCTGTCGCGTACAGATACTCATCGAGTTTGAGCCCGCTCGCGGGAAGTGGAATGAATTGAAAAAAATTCAATTTACCGTCAGAGTATACCGCATCCTTTCACCTTCTCCCCAACGTTTCTCCAGCTTCCTCGACCCTTCCCACCCTCGGCTCATTCTACTTAGAAATGTGCCCCTTGTTCGCTGAATGCAACGAAAATAAATTATGCACCGATCATAATTATTTAATAAATTCACTCGGCTATACTATTATATCTATTATCACGTTAGCCGTTCTTTATCGTCGGACAAGGGTGAAACTAGATCACGTGCCAACAGGTACACGTAACTGGAACACTTTTTTCAAACGCCTTCATCCAACAACCTATTCTTACTTTCTTTCTTTTTTTAATCAACCGTGCATTACGGTCTGCATAATTTAAAAGTCAGCAACACGACAGCGTTGGTAATACAGAGCGTCGCTGTTTATGCATGATTTATTTAAATTTCCTCGCTGATGTAAAGGGGCGGAGGGTCGCGTTGGGACTGTGAGACTAAAATACCGAACGCGACGGGGCAATATGAATAATTTATCGGAACAGCGTTATAATTCTATAATCTGAGAATAATGGACGTCATTAGCGTAATGCTTGTCTTCGGCCCGGATGATCAGACTGCCCTGAAATCTGTGATCATTTCCGACAACCCCTACACGCCTCGGCGCAGCCTTGATTGCACGTTTATGCGATTCCTGTTATTTTCAATCATTACTTTTACCGGTTACCCCGCCGCGCCGCCCTCCCCCTACCTTTGACCATCGCCAGGTAATTGTTATAATGAACAGGAAAATGATAGGTTCGGGGGCCCGGTTTCACCTCGCGTTTTGTTTGAAAAACCTCCGGACAATGCGATACCCGCTCGCCTTCCCATCGCGCTGCGATTTTTTTCATTAGCCTGATCTGCGCGGAACTTCTGCCGAATTACATCACTATGTCAGATTATACATTATTCATAAATCACGATTTAATTAAGCATCAACTTTATAAAGTATAACGTATGCAACATTCAATGAGTATATTAATATTCAATCGATATATAATATTCGTACTGAATATTCATAATCGTATTGGATATCATCGTGCTTTAGTCAATAAGTTAATTTCGAATTATTATACAGGATCATGGTAATATTAGATTGTCCCATAAGTTTCTTCCGGATTTTTGAAACGAAATTAATATACGATCCGAAAAGAACTTATGAGATAATTCAATACATGTATTCGCTATTTCTTCTGTTGCTTTACACACCTGTCTAATCCAATTTTTTGAAATGAATTAATTTGAATGCACTTTTAAGTTTTTGAAATGGAAAAAAAATAAATTTTCGATATGTGCTCTATATTCACCTCTCATCGTCGTCAGAAATCTACGGAGGCACCTCGTTACGTTTATGATAAAAGGTGAAATAGAGCAGATATTGAAAATTCATTCTTTTTACCCCCTGGAATTATCACTTGAAAACTAAAACCTAAAAATTGATTAAAATCAATTAATTTCAAACAGTTGAAATCGATATGTGAGTAAAGCGACAAAAGAAATTGCGATTACATGTATTGGATTATCCCATAAGTTTCTTTCGTATATTAATCCCTTGACATACAATGATGTCTCTGAGACGTCATTCATTTCATGTGCCATCGTAGA
>SHCU01000303.1:55327-73738 GCA_004307685.1 Ceratina australensis
TATATGTCTTCTTCCGTTTTTTTTTTTATATCCGTAGCGTGACAGTGAGGAAAGCGCACGTAAACGAAGCCATTTGGCTTCCGACGCGGCGATCTTTCACAGCTCGCGCACAACTTGTATACTCCTTCTACTTTACGACGGCACAACCACAATACACGAAGGCATCGAGGAGAAGAACGGGATGATATGGGTACGAACACACGCAACACAACTTACCGTACACCACAACCTACCCGGTTACGACCGAGTATGAATAGCGACTGACGAGCCTCGCTGTTCTGCTAGCAATCAGTGCTCCCTCGGCGGCTCTCCCTCCTCTTCGCCCTGTTTCCCCTACTATCCGTATCTATCGACGACGATGACCGTACACAGCTGACCTACCCCGCCGCGGCATGCTCTTTTGGGGAAGCTCACCCCCTTCGTTCCGTCGGTCACTCTGAACTCTAACTTACCCTTTCCGACTTTTTTCATATTTTCTAACGGAGATCAATTTGTAGGAATGGAGAAGTGCTCAGGTCTGAAAGCTGAAGAAATGGATTTTACTCTTATTGAATGACTGGTTCACAGGTCCCGATCAATGCTAATTGATACAAGCACCTCTGAGTTTTCCTCACGTGCTTTGCTCAACCGCACATCGCTAGGCTCCGTCGCAAGAATAATGATAAAATAAAGGAGACGTTAAATAAAAAGTAACACCTACTGTTAAGGGCTAAACAGACTATAGTCTAAAAAGCCTTCTGGAGTCGGGTAAATCGGATAAAAAAAAACTGGTTCACAGTCCAAGAAAAATAGGTCTTAAACTAGAGACTTGGTTTTTTCTGTATGTTATATTCGACCCCACAAACAACTACGTGAAGTTTCATTGTCATTAAAAGATGCAGCCAAGAAATATTTAGTCAACATCCTTAAAATGTTGATTCTATATACATTTTGCAACATTACGACACAATGCTTCACACATGTTTTTAAAATATCATTTAATAACATGTATGATTATACCAATAAGTTTCTAAAAGGATTGGTGTATTTTGTAACTGTTGTGTTTGTAATGACGTTACTGGTTAATATTGAAAACTACGTAATTTTAAACGTCACCGTGTTATTGAATAACGTTGTGATAACAGTGAAGCGACGTTTCTCTGTCTGCTCGAAGCCATTTAGTTGTCTCAGCGTATGTTGTTAAAGATGGAAGGCTTTCCCACTCTCTAACAGGTACAATAAATAGAAGAATGAGAATACAAGGAATAGGAAGGCCAGCCAATGCGAACGAAAGAGAAGTTGACACAACATCGGAGGTGGAGGTGACGATCTTGGTGATGGTAATGTTGACGTCCCGGACACGGTGGTCATTGTCGGTTCGCGCCACGTCGCTGACCCTTTTGTACCACTGCGCTGCGGCTGCATTTGACAAACGACGCAGCGACTTTCCAACGCTGCATAGAAATGTTTCTAAACATATACAAGCATGCGTTTATAGCGACTTGCATCAATTCACGATTAAACAGTGAATGTGAACAGTTTACTTTTCAGTAGAATTTAAAACAACGAGGAACTCACTGTCGAATTTGCATGTCTCCTCGTCGATGTTTGCATATGTACATTGATTTTTACACTGAAAATACGTTTAAATGACATATAGATGCGTTTGTAAAATTATTTACCATTCATAGCGATCGAAGTTACGATGACAATGTTTAAAAATAACGATGCCTATCATTATTCTGCAGTTTTAATAAACCGTAGATACATGTTCTTTGCATATGTCAGCATATTTGTTTCGACGCGCTCGTTGTTATGTGTGTGTGTGTGTGCATATTCGTGTACATATTCTCATATTTTACATATTTCATTTGCATACTTTAGCATATTATTAAAACTGGATAATCGACGGTGTGGTTATCGCAGATTGCGAAATGCAGACGTAAATAGGCTAAGGCATAAAACAATATACGTATAAATCACTTCGTTCCTTTGTACGTAACCCTTATAAACGAAAGGGAAAGCCGGCAATAAAAGCATTTTTCTTGGTAAACAATTGAGACGGATTAAGTAAAGACTTATCATTTCTTGCTACTCTTCTTCCGTCTTACTCCCGTCGTACTCACAATTAGTGAGTAAACGTATTTATATGTGAAAACTATATGATCAACGTGTCATCAACGAGAAAGAAATCCATAGACCCTTAATAATCTTCTTATCAACACTGGCCTGGCAAACTCGTGACGATCACAAAAAAATATCCTTTTAATGGCCTTAAATTATTGGTCTTAATGCCTCGAATTTTCTGACTAAAAATTTCTTTGTTACCCGTTTACCGTTTGAAGAATTTTCCTACAAAGTACTTACCTCGAGTGTCAAAGAGTTAAACGTACGAAACATGTAACATTCATTATTAATATAGACGAGGAAAATATTCTATCGCGTTCGTTATTTAATCTCAACTAATATTTTTATCAAAATGCTTATCACAATTTAATCGTTTCAGCAATCTCTCACGGGGAATAATATAGTCAATGCAATTTAGTGAAATGATAAAAGGAATAATAGACTCCACATCGGAGTGCGAAACGCATTTGCATCCTGATTATCTGATTACAAGCAATCTCATTAAGAAAAGCACGCGTGTTTCCTCCGAAACAATCACATCGCGACAAACATCGGTCCGGCGAGCCGTACTTTGAAATTAGACCGTGAGTGACGCCAGCTTAAGCGAAAAACGTGCGATACTTGTTAACGCGGGCCGGTTCCCGGATAAATTTACCGTGGATAACGTTTTAAATGCGTGCGTAACGTCGGTCAGGATCGAACGCATATTGTGGCGATTAATGAATTCGGGTGAAATAGATTGAGGCGGTAATGGCGGTGGTATATGTTCGCGGACGCGGCGCATCGAAACGCATATCAATTGTTTCATGGAAATTCGAGTGTTGCTTCCCTTCATTACTATTCACAGAATTATATGATCGCACCACGGTCACCCGGTGTACACTTACATCCGTCGGTGCATGTATTGCGCAATGCGGACGAGTCGATTTACATAATTCGTATCGATCACGAAATTGTACGTTATTAGGGAGTTGATTTGATCTGTCATCGTGAACGTGATTTATCAACTTTTTCACGAACGTATTTGCAATAGCATTGAATATCTCTGATACATTTTTTTCAGCAATCACGTGCGCTTCGTGTTTTTAATACGTACTTAACGCCAGAGAACTAGAATCAATAATTAACTTTTTGCATACAATAGATATCGTTATTGATGCGATCAGCAAGAATAAAATAGGCGACGTAGAAAATCATTTGAAGGCGAGAATAAAAAGTTGTATGAACTACTCCTTTTCCAATTTCGCTACACCATCAATAACATCGGCGTGATAAATTAACGTGAAAAACATTTCACATTCGACAGCTGTATAGATACGTACAAACGAAGAGAGGAAAAGCAAGGTGGCTGTTTGACGATTATAAATTATCCACCACTCGCGGAAAGACAGGCGCTAAATATATGCAGGAACTAGGAACGTATCATCGTCTGACCGATGCCATGACTGATGTGTACATCTTCGTTCATGAGTTTTTCAAAAACGTCGCGCAAGGTAATTCGAGTGTATTTAAACTTTTAATATTTCATAGAAGTGATTTATCAAGTACGCTAAACATCGATAAGTCTCCTCGGTTACACCGATCAATGAAATTGCGATTGACAGATTACATCTTTCATTTTAACGTGACATTGAAAAATCTGTAGAAGTATTTAACAGAATAAACACTGATAATTCTTCTTTCCCTCTGTTTTCAGTACTGAAAGATTCACGAATCTCGAAGGAAGTTGATTTCTTTATTAAATGACAGCCGGGACAGCCCCTTACGGGTAATTAAAATATTTTTGCCGGCTGCTTTGACGGTGAGTAAACGTTCCATTGAGAACATGAAAGTGTTCCAAAGACGAGCGTGTACGTGAAAGAGTGTCGAGGGGTATCTTGAGGCCCGCGTCGGTGGTAGTCAAGCGGTACGCAGCAGCAGTCGGCGCCACATAAACGTGTTGTCCTCGTCCGCGATAGACGGAAGGGGAGGAGAGAAAGAGAGAAGCTCCGGATAATTATACAGCGCTCTCATCTCTCACCAAAGCGTATCCTCTAACTAGCGCTAATAACGCCGCTAATGCTCTTCCGTGGAAACTGCTCGTATTTAACAACCACTCTGCTATCTCCTCCGGCGCACAAAGATGGGATGGGATGAGAATAGTACCAGTGCCAGTTTATAACTCGGTTTTTTCTCGGACGAAAACGCGATCCAAAACCCGCGGGATCTATCGAGTTAATCTCCAAGCTCCCCGCAATCCGTCTAATCCGTTTCACTCGCTGTTAATTGACAAAGATTACACGAAATGTTTAACGCCGTTCTAAGCAAATGATTTTCCGATGAAAAATACGAGTCGTAATTAAATATTGTAGCAACGCGATGAATTATTATTTTTAATTACCCATTTTTTTTCTAGATCCTGCAGGGAGCTGGTAATAATATGTATCGCAATTTATAAACGACGCATATAACCCAATTAGATACCTGATCAACGGCTAATTACGTGTTGAGCGATCCACGCAAGTGTGCATAATATTGCATCAACAGGATGCGTGTACTTACTCACCGAACATTATATTCTAACGGACACAATACAATGATAGATGATTTATGTTAATACCGTCTATAAATCAACGCTATTACGTTATACAGGTGCGGAATAAAACGCGCGGCGCGACGTGCATTCGCGTTTACAATTGTTACCCGCCACTTATGCATAAATATTAACACCGCGCGAGTCGTGCCCACGGAAAATATTGTCGCAAAAATCTTGTTGAAACGGCGAAGTAAAAATTTTCTTAATGATTATGTGCCTGTCGTAAATTAGCGTCTCTTAAATTTCTGAGAATCAACTATTATGTGAAACACGGCGGGTAATAAATCAGCGTTACTTAAGCTGTTTACAAGAAATATCATTTATTTTTCTTAACGAATAAATTACATTAATGATACTTCCTTGATAATTATTATTTCTTAACTCAGGTATTCAAATAAAATTGTTTAAAAAATTGATCATGCTCGATGTGCATATTGCGACATATGTATAAACAGCAAAAAATTATGATTCCTTCGTCACGTGTCGTGTTAGGACGTTGGCTACGTGATTCTTTTTTGATACAGCAACTAACTAAAATAGCAGGAGTTTGATTTGTTTCAGTATCCGGTATATTCTTGCAACAGTCGGGTACACATCTGAGGAACTGTCGTAAGACTTACTACGTGGGAGAGAGGGTGTACGTCGCCGCCGTGATTTCTCACGTGTCTCCACGATGCGGATAATCGCCCCCTCCGTCTCTGCTCGGCGCGCATCGATCAGCCGAAGCGTAAACACGATTAGTATAACGCTCGGTTAATGAACTAATCCCGCCACGTCGTCGACGAGCACGAACCCGTCCCGCAGGATGCCGTACCAGATAATATTCGTTGCTCAGCCCCCCGACGTCTTCCATCCAGAATCCGTACTTTTTTGCTTCACCGCGAGCCAGAAACGAGCACGTTATTTATGGCGGGTAGTGCGACTCCGCTCCTCTTCTACGCAAGGGCTGCACAAAATCGACAGCTGTCGCCTCGCTCGCCAGCTCCGTATATCCAGTCTTCTTCCTTCCTTACCCAGATTGTCTCTCCTTTCTCACTGTCTTGAAATTGCTTAGCTAAACCGTTCGACCGCTTTCCCAAAGCGTGACCTCGTCGAAAGCATAAATTACGAACAAAATTAAAAAAAAATAATTGAATTAACCCTTCCAGCGCTATGAACTCATATATGGGTTCTCGCACAACCATTCGATTTTGGCTATATACACACCATATATGCACACTATTGTTATGTTGTTCATGCTGCTTAATGAAATTTTTGTTGCTTGCGTTGCTTAATGAAATAAATGGTTATTAAGGCTCTTGAGGTCGCTACATAATTTATTTCAGTCAATATACTTTGCAATGAAAATTCTGCTCAAGTTCTAAGAAGTACGTAGCCCATAGGAATTTGTGACCAGTCCACGTTTAACGTCGGACAACGCAGCGCTCAAAAGGTAGATTTCTTCGATAACGCGAAGTTCGTATCAACTGTTAAAGGTTTAAATAATTAACAATGTATACTTGGTTTTTCTAGTTCCAAGTGCTCGGAGTAGGTACCTAAAAGCACGCGTGATACGCGAACACGCGATCAGCGACCTGTACTAGGAATCGTGCGCGTATTGGTGCAAAAGACGTTATTTATGTCCTCTTTGTCGGGCCATCGATAACCGAGTCGACTCGGCGCGGCGGCGGCAGCAGCAGCAGCAGCGTAGAGAACCGTGGCGTGGCCTAGTGCAGCTCTCGTGTCGGTGTATACGCACATAAATAATGCGAGCGCAATTTTCCATGTAATTGATGGGGTACCCCCACTCGAGCGCAGCCGGCCGCCACCCTTCCCCCTTTCGCCATAATGGTGAGTGAACTGAGCTCTGGATGTTAGCCGCAACGGTGGAGCACCCTGCGGGGCGTAAACTCGACAATGCCTTCGTCACGCCGCGCATTGTTTGCCACCGCCGAGAGTTCACTCTCGGGGTTGATTTACTGTCCCGAGTTCTCGCTCACGAGCCACCGACGGCCCCGCAAAGAGCGTGTACCGAAATTTTCGTCGAAAGATCGTCGCTCTTCTGTCATCCCCGTTCCTGTTCCCCGTTCCCACCACCCCGGCCGTACACCGCTATACCAGCAGCGAATCTCTCGAAGATAGGTTCGCTTGCCACCGCGAACCATTAGAACCAGCCACTCTTCGCAGACCTACTTTATACGTCGTACCCGCTTCGCCGTTTCAATCCTCCCGCGTTTCAGAAACTGAGATACACATCACGCGGGTCGTAACAGTAAGTAATTGTCACAGAGTGAACAACATTTACGTAGGAAGTTCTCTTTACTTTTATTTCTCTCTCAGAACTTTTCGATCATTTTCACGGTGTCTGTATCGCGAAGAAGATGAAAAGATTCGATTCAAGAAGGTGTAAGTACCGCGTTTCAAAAACTGAGATACATATCACGCGGGTCGTAACAGTAAGTAATTGTCACAGAGTGAACAACATTTACGTAGGAAGTTCTCTTTACTTTTATTTCTCTCTCAGAACTTTTCGATCATTTTCACGGTGTCTGTATCGCGAAGAAGATGAAAAGATTCGATTCAAGAAGGTATAAGTACCGCGTTTCAAAAACTGAGATACATATCACGCGGGTCGTAACAGTAAGTAATTGTCACAGAGTGAACAACATTTACGTAGGAAGTTCTCTTTACTTTTATTTCTCTCTCAAACCTTTTCGATCATTTTCACGGTGTCTGTATCGCGAAGAAGATGAAAAGATTCGATTGAAGAAGCTATAATTACCACGTTTCAAAAACTGAGATACATATCACGCAGGTCGTAACAGTAAGTAATTGTCACAGAGTGAACAACATTTACGTAGGAAGTTCTCTTTACTTTTATTTCTCTCTCAGAACTTTTCGATCATTTTCACGGTGTCTGTATCGCGAAGAAGATGAAAAGATTCGATTCAAGAAGGTATAAGTACCGCGTTTCAAAAACTGAGATACATATCACGCGGGTCGTAACAGTAAGTAATTGTCACAGAGTGAACAACATTTACGTAGGAAGTTTTCTATTCTTTTAGTTTTTGTCTCAGACGTTTCCGATCATTTTCACGGTATCTGTATCGTGAAGGAGATAAAAAGATTCGATTCGATCGAAGAAGCTATAAGTAAATTTAGGTTTGAATGACATAATTCCCTCGCGCGTAGGCCACCCCTCTAATCTCCTCCCCACGGTTCTGCTCTACATGACGTGTGCGATTCCGCACGTCGGCTTTTTTGCTCGTCGCAAGTTCATGATCAACGTTTTCATGCAGGCGAGCGCAATATATAACCACTGACAACCCGCCATCAATTTCGCCAACTGCATCATAAATTACGCCATACAAGAAGGCGACGCGGGATAAAAAAAAGGAATTGAAATTTTCAGGGACGTCGACGGCGACTCTTTTCTCCTCTCCACCCTTCTCTCTTTTTTTTTTGTGTTACCGTAATTTCATCACCTGGTACTGTACGCGCACCCTGTTTTATCGTGATGTATCGCTCCCGTACAATGTGGAGTAATTTTGCTTTGAATGCGAATCGTTCCCGCGCGCGAAAAATGAATACGCGATAAACGAAATTTATGGCCGTTTCAATCTGTATTTCTATAATGCAAAGGGTAGGTACTGGCGTGTTTAACGGTGCAAGTAAGACTTCTACCATTTTTTTTCTAGATCCTGCAGGGAGCTGGTAATAATATGTATCGCAATTTATAAACGACGCATATAACCCAATTAGATACCTGATCAACGGCTAATTACGTGTTGAGCGATCCACGCAAGTGTGCATAATATTGCATCAACAGGATGCGTGTACTTACTCACCGAACATTATATTCTAACGGACACAATACAATGATAGATGATTTATGTTAATACCGTCTATAAATCAACGCTATTACGTTATACAGGTGCGGAATAAAACGCGCGGCGCGACGTGCATTCGCGTTTACAATTGTTACCCGCCACTTATGCATAAATATTAACACCGCGCGAGTCGTGCCCACGGAAAATATTGTCGCAAAAATCTTGTTGAAACGGCGAAGTAAAAATTTTCTTAATGATTATGTGCCTGTCGTAAATTAGCGTCTCTTAAATTTCTGAGAATCAACTATTATGTGAAACACGGCGGGTAATAAATCAGCGTTACTTAAGCTGTTTACAAGAAATATCATTTATTTTTCTTAACGAATAAATTACATTAATGATACTTCCTTGATAATTATTATTTCTTAACTCAGGTATTCAAATAAAATTGTTTAAAAAATTGATCATGCTCGATGTGCATATTGCGACATATGTATAAACAGCAAAAAATTATGATTCCTTCGTCACGTGTCGTGTTAGGACGTTGGCTACGTGATTCTTTTTTGATACAGCAACTAACTAAAATAGCAGGAGTTTGATTTGTTTCAGTATCCGGTATATTCTTGCAACAGTCGGGTACACATCTGAGGAACTGTCGTAAGACTTACTACGTGGGAGAGAGGGTGTACGTCGCCGCCGTGATTTCTCACGTGTCTCCACGATGCGGATAATCGCCCCCTCCGTCTCTGCTCGGCGCGCATCGATCAGCCGAAGCGTAAACACGATTAGTATAACGCTCGGTTAATGAACTAATCCCGCCACGTCGTCGACGAGCACGAACCCGTCCCGCAGGCTGCCGTACCAGATAATATTCGTTGCTCAGCCCCCCGACGTCTTCCATCCAGAATCCGTACTTTTTTGCTTCACCGCGAGCCAGAAACGAGCACGTTATTTATGGCGGGTAGTGCGACTCCGCTCCTCTTCTACGCAAGGGCTGCACAAAATCGACAGCTGTCGCCTCGCTCGCCAGCTCCGTATATCCAGTCTTCTTCCTTCCTTACCCAGATTGTCTCTCCTTTCTCACTGTCTTGAAATTGCTTAGCTAAACCGTTCGACCGCTTTCCCAAAGCGTGACCTCGTCGAAAGCATAAATTACGAACAAAATTAAAAAAAAATAATTGAATTAACCCTTCCAGCGCTATGAACTCATATATGGGTTCTCGCACAACCATTCGATTTTGGCTATATACACACCATATATGCACACTATTGTTATGTTGTTCATGCTGCTTAATGAAATTTTTGTTGCTTGCGTTGCTTAATGAAATAAATGGTTATTAAGGCTCTTGAGGTCGCTACATAATTTATTTCAGTCAATATACTTTGCAATGAAAATTCTGCTCAAGTTCTAAGAAGTACGTAGCCCATAGGAATTTGTGACCAGTCCACGTTTAACGTCGGACAACGCAGCGCTCAAAAGGTAGATTTCTTCGATAACGCGAAGTTCGTATCAACTGTTAAAGGTTTAAATAATTAACAATGTGTACTTGGTTTTTCTAGTTCCAAGTGCTCGGAGTAGGTACCTAAAAGCACGCGTGATACGCGAACACGCGATCAGCGACCTGTACTAGGAATCGTGCGCGTATTGGTGCAAAAGACGTTATTTATGTCCTCTTTGTCGGGCCATCGATAACCGAGTCGACTCGGCGCGGCGGCGGCAGCAGCAGCAGCAGCGTAGAGAACCGTGGCGTGGCCTAGTGCAGCTCTCGTGTCGGTGTATACGCACATAAATAATGCGAGCGCAATTTTCCATGTAATTGATGGGGTACCCCCACTCGAGCGCAGCCGGCCGCCACCCTTCCCCCTTTCGCCATAATGGTGAGTGAACTGAGCTCTGGATGTTAGCCGCAACGGTGGAGCACCCTGCGGGGCGTAAACTCGACAATGCCTTCGTCACGCCGCGCATTGTTTGCCACCGCCGAGAGTTCACTCTCGGGGTTGATTTACTGTCCCGAGTTCTCGCTCACGAGCCACCGACGGCCCCGCAAAGAGCGTGTACCGAAATTTTCGTCGAAAGATCGTCGCTCTTCTGTCATCCCCGTTCCTGTTCCCCGTTCCCACCACCCCGGCCGTACACCGCTATACCAGCAGCGAATCTCTCGAAGATAGGTTCGCTTGCCACCGCGAACCATTAGAACCAGCCACTCTTCGCAGACCTACTTTATACGTCGTACCCGCTTCGCCGTTTCAATCCTCCCGCGTTTCAGAAACTGAGATACACATCACGCGGGTCGTAACAGTAAGTAATTGTCACAGAGTGAACAACATTTACGTAGGAAGTTCTCTTTACTTTTATTTCTCTCTCAGAACTTTTCGATCATTTTCACGGTGTCTGTATCGCGAAGAAGATGAAAAGATTCGATTCAAGAAGGTGTAAGTACCGCGTTTCAAAAACTGAGATACATATCACGCGGGTCGTAACAGTAAGTAATTGTCACAGAGTGAACAACATTTACGTAGGAAGTTCTCTTTACTTTTATTTCTCTCTCAGAACTTTTCGATCATTTTCACGGTGTCTGTATCGCGAAGAAGATGAAAAGATTCGATTCAAGAAGGTGTAAGTACCGCGTTTCAAAAACTGAGATACATATCACGCGGATCGTAACAGTAAGTAATTGTCACAGAGTGAACAACATTTACGTAGGAAGTTCTCTTTACTTTTATTTCTCTCTCAGAACTTTTCGATCATTTTCACGGTGTCTGTATCGCGAAGAAGATGAAAAGATTCGATTCAAGAAGGTGTAAGTACCGCGTTTCAAAAACTGAGATACATATCACGCGGGTCGTAACAGTAAGTAATTGTCACAGACTGAACAACATTTACGTAGGAAGTTTTCTATTCTTTTAGTTTTTGTCTCAGACGTTTCCGATCATTTTCACGGTATCTGTATCGTGAAGGAGATAAAAAGATTCGATCCGATCGAAGAAGCTATAAGTAAATTTAGGTTTGAATGACATAATTCCCTCGCGCGTAGGCCACCCCTCTAATCTCCTCCCCACGGTTCTGCTCTACATGACGTGTGCGATTCCGCACGTCGGCTTTTTTGCTCGTCGCAAGTTCATGATCAACGTTTTCATGCAGGCGAGCGCAATATATAACCACTGACAACCCGCCATCAATTTCGCCAACTGCATCATAAATTACGCCATACAAGAAGGCGACGCGGGATAAAAAAAAGGAATTGAAATTTTCAGGGACGTCGACGGCGACTCTTTTCTCCTCTCCACCCTTCTCTCTTTTTTTTTGTGTTACCGTAATTTCATCACCTGGTACTGTACGCGCACCCTGTTTTATCGTGATGTATCGCTCCCGTACAATGTGGAGTAATTTTGCTTTGAATGCGAATCGTTCCCGCGCGCGAAAAATGAATACGCGATAAACGAAATTTATGGCCGTTTCAATCTGTATTTCTATAATGCAAAGGGTAGGTACTGGCGTGTTTAACGGTGCAAGTAAGACTTCTTTTCCCCGGCTGACGACACGTACTCGCATGCCGAGTACGCGAGATGATTTACACTTCGCATATATTACATTTTATAAATCGTAATTCAAACTGACCTCTTTCTGATTAAACGGACATATACGATCCTGTCTTTTCTATCCGACTCCACGGAGAACAGCGTCATTAACTATCGCGGGTTTATAACGAGAATTAACGTTTACGCGGATGGAAGAAAGATTGACAGTTCAGATTGGCGTTTCACTCTCGTTTCTTTCGAAGTTAACCGCGCGGGCTGCTCGGTACACGGTGCCCGGCTTTATGCACGTACGCGAGAAAACACGGTACCTGCTCACATGCGTACACGTGTTATCTTGTTACGTCTCGGCGATCGGATCAAACATTAAGCCAGTTCGGACAGGCGGACTAGATTAGGAAGGGTTAACCAACGTAGCACCGAGGAACGGTGATTTAAATCAATGACGACGGCACATCTGCTGGCAGAGATTAATGATTAGACGTAGCAGACCGCGCGAGGGAGAGAACGAACGCCTGAAACTCGGGTTGCGCTTTCAGAGATCGGACAGATTAGAAACTAATTTAACGAGCTGCTTTCATCGCGCAATCCAATATCCATCTCGATCCCCTTACTATACATTGTCCGGGTATCCACTACCGGCCGTGTCCATGTTACTATCCATGTTGATTGATCGACGCGGTTGATATCATGCTTTCCTCAAACTACCTTCTACTTTTATCCCCGTCCCCGAAATTTTCCTGCATTAAAAAAAAATATTGAATGAACGTATAAGAATTTTCATTGATATTAAAAATGATCATCGGTCACGGATGCGCAGGTGTGTGTTTATTGTATTTGATAAGGAGTAAACTCGCCGCGAGTGTCGCAACGCGAAATGGAACGAGTAAAGGAAATCGCACCTGCGAGCAGTTTCGCAACCGGTAAATTTCTCGGGTCACGGTTGTGTACCGGAAACCGTGGCTGTCTAAACAAACCATTGCTTTGCGACAAAGGACCGAGTAGTGGAACGTGGCGACGGCGACGCGGCGTGTACACGTAATGACTGTGTCCAAAATCGAACAGCTGTCTGTCCCGACCCCCCGAGCCCGTACCGGGCACGTCGGCGCGCGAAGCCACAGAGAGGAAAGCCAAAAAGGATGTGTGCACGTATACATATTGTACGTGTATACACAGCGAGTGTCACGCGGCTTGAATGCCGTGCCATTCGACGGCGGCGCACCCAAGCCCTGACGAATAGAGTTAATGTTGAAAGTGTCAGTATGAAATATTCGAGTGCCGATCGCGAGTGGTGGGCGTGAAAGCTGCTGGGACTCGACAATGCTTCACGAATGGAGCATGAAAAGACATTGTAATTCGATGAAATTCATTGAACCGATTCTCTATTATACGAATGATTCCTGAAACCGGTCAAGCTTGTTGCGCTCGGATCCTATTAACGAAACTACAGAACGAGCAAGTACGTGTAATACATTGACAGAGCTTTATCACTCTGCATATTAATATACAGGGTGTCCCAGAACTACCCGTACATCCGGACATGGTAGGTTGCTGGGACGATTCTAAACAACATTTTCCTTTCGCGAAATGTTGTCCGACGCGTGGTTTTCGAGTTATTAGCTAAAAACCTCGAACAATCACAGCGCTCCTATAGCGGACGCTTTCGTCACCACTCTTGGCCGTTCGCTATAGGAGCGCTCCGATTGGTCGGGGTTTTTAGCTAATAACTTAAGAATCAAGTCTCGGACAAAATTGTACCAAAGAAAAATGTTGTTTAAAATCGTCCCAGGAACCTTCCATTTCCGGGTACATGGGTAGTTCTGAGACACCCTGTATGCTGTGAGTTTAATTTACCAAGTTTGGTGGTGGATACAACGCGAAAAATGTGTTGTTTCATGATACGTGTTTATCTAGAATCAGAATTCTCGCGGCGAGCCAACATGAAAGTATTATCGCTGTCAAACGGGGTCTCTCTCGGAGCGAGATACAAAGAGCAATCGGCCGTTTCCCGGGGGCCGAAAGCGTTAAGTGGTTAAAGTTGTTTCCTTTAGACAAACGGGCAACGGTAGCCTGAGTGTTTCGACTGACAGAACTGATGTCAGTTTAGCGATGAATAACTAAGATCGTGAACGCACGGTAGTGGCGTAGGCTACGTCCATAAATACAGCGAACCGCGCGGACGGTTGTTTGCGTAGTCGGTTACCAGCAAACGCTACTGTATACATAGGACTGTCGTCGACGTCGTCGTGTGTACGGCGTAAATAAAGTAGCCGCGGGCGCTAACTCCGCTAAGTGTCCTACCAATGTGTATGCGTTCCCTATTAACGTGCCCTGTACCACGCATGCACGTGGGGGAGGCTGACAATCACCCGCTCGCTGGACCACCCTACTCTACGGAAAGTCAAACTTCTACTGTAGGTACGCACTCGTCCTAAACAAGCAACCGTCAATCGCGTTACGATCTACCTTTTGGATTCTCGTTTTAGACGCCGCGTTAACGAATCACAATTAATAAAATACGTTCTTTATTCTACTGTAACAGTGTAACGAAGAAATATTTTCTGTGTGAGATATATATTATCTTTTTCTGTAGAACATACATACATGTTTCACGATATGGGTCCAGTGGCTCTTAGGTATGTACACAGACTGACAATAAGTTCTTGTCGAGATTCATTCGAGCCGGAGATCTGAAATCGTAAAACGACGTTACGAGCTCGGGTGCACGGTTCAAAGATGCGAGTCCGAAATAAAGCAAACGGTATCGGGGCGGAAGCGGAACCGCTGCCGGTTTTCCCACAGCCGCCTATTGAAAATGACAAAGAGACGTGGCGTTAACGAATTACAATTAATAAAATATGTTCTTTACATTACTCTAACAGTACAGCGATGAAATACTTTCTGTGCGAGATACAGGTTATCTTTTTGTGTAGAACATACATACATGTTTCACGATATGGGTCCAGTGGCTCTTAGATGTGTACACAGACTGACAATAAGTTCTTGTCGAGATTCATTCGAGCCGGAGATCTGAAATCGTAAAACGACGTTACGAGCTCGGGTGCACGGTTCAAAGATGCGAGTCCGAAATAAAACAAACGGTATCGGGGCGGAAGCGGGAGCCGCTGCCGGTTTTCCCGCAGCCGCCTATTGAAAACGACAAAGAGATCACAAGGTAGTGTTCTTACGAGAATACCGTAAGATACATGCGGGAGGCGCAGGGCTTCGACTACGGGGCGTTCGCGGCTGCAAATTATTGTCACCGAGGTCCCCGGAACCGAGTAACAGTTTTGTAAAAAGCTTTTGTGAGTTTACCGGGGTCGTAACTTCAACTTTGTCGCCGACAGCGCTCCTACCATGCGGGACAGGAGACGTTTTCTCTGTATACAGGGTGACTAGGCTGAACTAGGACAGGATATACGTGTAAGCTTGGCGCGAAGTCGAAGAAACTTTTTTCTATTCTTACACGATAAATGGCGTTTCCGTAAATGACATATCTTAAATAATTTTAATGATGTCAATGTTAAATAGAAAACTTGTCCTCTGAACGTTGCACATAAATCTTAAGTGTCGTTCGCGCGGTAGGGAATGACCACCGGAACGAAGGGGTTATACAACGGAGAAATAGTTCCCCGAGCAAATGTTTCTTGAACATTACCAGTAACCGGAACGGAGGTGGATCCGTTCCAGTTGCTGGATTCACCCTGTATACAGGTAGAGTGGTCGGCGGGGTTGCCCGGAGACGTGAAGATAAAGCGAGGAGGGCAAAAGAGATGCCCTCGGTGAAATTACAGCCTCGTAACTCTCGGTAAGCGGGAAAGAGCGTATGTGACAGCGGGCGGACAGGCGAGAACCCATGGCAAACCAGCGGCGTACGTACGGACGAACCGCGCATGGTTTCCCGGCAAGTTTTATAGCCATCAGGGGGGGTGTTTCGGCTGAGCACCCCGGCGTTGCCTTACAGGCTCGCGCCGTTACACGGTTCCCGCATTCTCGTAAACAACTGCCCGCTCGCGCTTATCACATTTTCCTCGATACCACCCACATTTACGAGCTCGTTTAATCTCCATCGATTCTTAGGCTGTTAATAAAAATGTTAAACGTCGCAACCCTCGGCGCTCATCTATAGAATAAATCTGCCTAAAAAGAAAACAAAATGCTTATCTGCTATAAACAGAAATGATAAGAGAGTAGAGTACGCAGAAATGGTAAATGTTGCCTGTAATAACGTCGATAACTGACTTAATATTTTCATATTTAGTGGATGAAACAAATTTTGATTTAGCAGTCTAATTATTTTTTACAACTGAAACAACTTGATATTAAATTCCTCGTAGATTTATTAATAATTTTTTATAGACTCAATTAAGGATCGAGGTTACAGTATACCAGATTGCTGATGAGTAGGTATTAAAAATTGACGCTTCGTCATTAAACAGGGAATTCAGGACTGAATTAATATTTTCACATTTAGTAGACGAAACAAATTTCGATTTAGCAGTCTAATTATTTTTTACAACTGAAAGAACATGATATTAAATTTCTCGTAGATTTATTAATAATTTCTCATAGACTCAATTAAGGATCGACGCTAGAGTATACGAGATTGCTAATAAGTGGGTATCATAGATTGACGCTTCGTCATTAAACAGTGAATTCAGGTTGGAACGGGGTTGTTGGTAGAACGGGATACGTAAGACGGGGTAGCGAATGGGAGAACCCATTAAACTTCAAAGCTACTTTCGACTCGCGCACGGGGCGAAGGGGAAGCTTTCGAATATCGCCATTACTGTCTAGGTGGTCTTCCCCGTGGCCGTCTCTCTCGACTATATTCCCGGCACCGGTGGTAAATCTGTGGAACGTCAAGGGCTAAAGGTGTGACATATCTTATCGTAAACGTCTCATAACGGTGTTGCGGCACTAACGATCCGTGACACACGTCGACGTAAAGCCGTGCGCGCCCTGTCCTGTCGGCTCGTAAACCGCCTGGCTAACGCACCCTTTTCTTCGGCTGCCGCCGTATTAATGTCGATCAGCTCCTACGTAGACCAAACACACTACCATCGGTTTAAGTATTCCAACATTTTTCGATGTCCCTCGAAGGTCTCAAGTAATTCTGGATTAAACTCTTAAACGTTTCGCGTCAGATGGCTGTTATTAAAGTTTCAACTCGCAAAATGATTGTACATAAAACTCGTGCTTGATCATATAGATCCTTAATTTATGAATCACTCTTTGAGAAACGCAGTGAATTATGTTGTCGTAAATCTACTACGTTTTGACAATAATATGTACAAATTGCATACCGCTTTGTCCTGATTATGTCACTAATAACACGTCGTCGCTTGACGCCAATCTTGGCCACTGTGCATCACGAAATTGTCCAAATTACGTCAGTCATGACGTTATCATCATCGTGTAATGTTACGATAATTAATAAAGAGAATCGAAAAGAAAATGTATATGAATCACTTCGAGCATCGGATTGAATTCCACACGTTCCCACGTGAAATTTTTAATGAACACTCGTCGGCTAATTATAATTTACGGGCAGTATTTTAAAATCAGAATTAAACACCGATGATCCGAGCCGTTTATCGGAACGAGTCACGGATAGTATAATGATCCAGCGATCTGCTTAGGAGGCTGACGAAAGTGCCGATCGAGCGTGTTTCCCTGGCGCCGCCGAGAAGTAAATTAGACAGCCTTTTATAACCGCCTTCGACGAAAACAATAATAGCCGGGTCTTATGTACTACTTAAGGGATACGGCGTATCCATTTATTAGCCTGCCAGGATGATAGCTAGTTTGGAAATCATCAGCGGCAATTAGACACGGCGGGGCCAATTGTTTGTTCGCCGGCGCATCGGAGGGCTGGCTCCTCAAATTATTAGCTCGAATCACTCCTGGCGTCGATTCACCAAACGACCCTTTCACGGAACCGTTTCAACTTCGCCGTGTGACTTGCATATAAAATAAAAAAAACTTCTTTTAAATTACATTTCGTCTACTGCTTTCGACGTATTATTAGTACTGCATATATATGTATGTAAAAAAAATGCCTTCCCAAAATCGTTTAAAAAAAGGATTCAAACTGTAAAAGATAATTCTAGTACTTACCATTGACTTGCTGTATACTCTTCCACGGAGTTAGCTTTGCCGTTGTGTAACATCATTAAACCTTTTCAACGAAAATTCGTCGTTTTCCTATATTCAGATTTTCTTTTACATTCGCCATTCATTATATTAGACGAGGAAATTGTCTCAGCAGCTTGAAGATAAATTCTAACCCGAGGGTGTATTTATTTTCCATAGGCTGTAAACAAAATTTGTTGGATCGAACAATTACAATAAAATTTTTCCTTCTGTCCCTCGGTTCGTGAG